>WUQG02025102.1:0-30963 GCA_011317285.2 Androctonus mauritanicus | reverse complement strand
TAATGATGTCACATGACCTATTTACTTTTTTGTTTTTGATGCCACCAAGAATATTTTTTCGGGAGGGAGGACAAGGAAAAAAAATCCATGCCTAATAACTCGATTTAAACTTCTCGAACGAATTAAAAGAGAACCACAACTTTATAATTAATACATTAAATTTTTTTGTATTAAAAAATATAAAGTAACAGATGGAATTCTGCGTTTTTATATTTAAAATATTTATTTATATAGTTAAAAATTTTTTCTGATAGTAATAGATAAAAGAAAAAAAGATGCAATTGCTTAAAGTGTGAATTTTTTTCTGATATTTTGTTCTTGAGAAATTTCGCAGTCAGATTAACAAACACCAAGAAAATAATTATATAAAGTCACTTATGCAAAATATATACAATCTTCATTTAAATAAGTTAATGTGCAACTATAAGTATTTTTAGAGAATCCATGTTTTATTATTTCGATCGACCGCCATCTTGTAACGAGGTATACAGTATTCTCAAAATTAATAAGCATATATCTTGAAGCGTAAGAAATAATTTCCAAATATTTTTTTTTCATGATGTTATATTGATAACGCTAGATATATTGATAACGAACGGATGAAGATGCTGGTGGATAGAAAAAGTCTCTTTTCTTAATCCATATAATTACTATATATATATAATCACTTATTAATTTAATCAAGTGTATATTCTATAAAATAATGCCATCTCAATTTAGTAGTATTTATAAGGTTTTAAAAATTTACATTTAGACATGCTGAGACACATTTGAACAAGAATATAACGTGCTTAAACGTTTTTAGACCGGCTGAGACATGTTTGAACAAGTATATATAATTACTTTTGGAATGACCTGATATATATATATATATATATATATATCAGGTCATTCCAAAAGTAATTATATGTACTTGTTCAAACGTGTCTCAGCTTGTCTAAATGTAAACTTTTAAAATCTTATAAATAGTACTAAGTTCAGATGGCATTATATTATGGAATATACACTTCATTAAATTAGTAAGTGATTTATCTTTTATATTCTTTCAAAACTTAATTCTAAAAACAACATTACTTTTAGGAGGATCTGATATATACCAAAATATGCCCATATATATTATATATGGGCATATTTTTGATACCTACACCAAAATATGCTCATATCTATATGGGCATATTTTTGTAAAATATGATTTACTAATCATTTATCAATTAGAATATAACTCGAATACAAATTTTGGCAAACTTTTTAATTTTTAGGAAGTAATTAAAGTAGGAATATTAAATTTTGACAAATTATTTCAATAAATTGTTAAATCCATTCACTCAAAAATATTGCACGTAGGAAAAATCCTGTATTTTATTTCATAATACGGTAGAAAAATTAGAGAATTAGAGTTATCAATCTAAAGTTTCCTTCCCTATAGAAATATAAAATATTATTTTAAAATTTTTATATATTTATAAGTATTTTTATAGAATGAGAAAGTATTAATAATAATAAAAAATATTCTTTCTTTTGTAATACTTTTTGGTGCAAAGCTGCACTTTGAGGATATTTTTCTATTACGGATTTTATCTTTTCAGAAAAAGTTCTTTGGAAACTCGACCCAAAATAGGACGAGGTGATGATTAAAACTTGTTGATCGTGTATTATAAATATATAAATTAAGGTGGGATAAATTTTGTACAATCCACAATAGTACGTTTCATTGATTTTTTTGAACATAAGCTATAAAATTCATTTTACTCAATCAGTATTAAAAAAAATCAATTTCCTCGGAATATATATAATTTTATTATTAAAAAATATATATTTTTTGATTAAAAAAGTATCTAATTATTTTTATATCAAATTTTAAAAGAACCACTTTAACAATTTTAATCCAAAAGAGAAAAAACTTTTCGAAAGATGGAACAAAATACAGATAGAATTTTCCAGTTTTATTTTTTCTTTTGGAAAACTTTGATTGTGTTATAAACAGATTTTTTAACCAAAATTATCGGAACTTAAAACAAAAAAAAAATACTATATATGAGATAAGGAACAGCTGACGTAAACATCCCAAGGAAAAAAAGGATCCAAAATAATAAAAATATGTGAATTTCGCGAATTTCGTTCGTATTTTTGACTTCAATTCGAACTGATTTCCCGTTATAAACTTTATTAAATTTAACAACATTTAATAGGTTTGCAACGAGATCAGTTTACAATTTGCTCATTAACTAAAATTATATCCAGCAAAATTTGATTGTCTTTAGTATTCACACGCATAGCATTAAATTACACTAATTTACTAAGAACGGTTACTGTAACTTTTAAAAACGAGTATTTAATGTTACATTTTTGTAACTTTTACTATAAACGAAACGCTCGTGAAGTTTTATCAGATAATCAATTTAATGGGCAAGATTTGGTTATAAAATTGAAATTTCGGATGTCACTGTGGTGTTACTTTAACGTAAAATTAGTATTATTATTATTTTTTAAGAGTGTAATAAGAAAATCTTTTTCTTTCAACCTGGTACTTTGATTTATTGCAGTTTTATAAGATATATTTACTCGACAACATACTTTGAAAGGTGTCGAATAACTAAATTGACGTATATCTGTATATCCATCGCAGATGTTCGAGATACGTAACTGATTTTGTCACCGTCGTTTGTCATACGTTGTATATCAACAGTAATTTTGTATTTTAGGAGTGAAGACACACGCGAAAATCTATTATAAACGGTGTACAAATATTAAAAAAATATAAATGTTCAAAATACGAATATTATTTAATAAATTTTCGACTGGATAAAATTATATTAAAGCAATTTTTCGGCATTAAACGTTAATTTTTATTGAGAATCGAAAATATTCTTCGAAGCAGGAGTAAATTTTGCAGTATCATCTTTCTGTAAGGATATATGTTCCTAATTAAAGATTGTTTACTCATTTCCAAAGTCGTTAAGACAAAAATAAAGATATTTTAATCCCAAAACAGACAAAATTGGTAGAGGATTTTCGAGAATATGCTTCAATGAACTGACACTAATCGTGTAAATTAGCAAAAAATAAAAATAAAAAAGTTTTCTTTATTCTTCCTGGATGTATAATATAATCAGCTTATGCCAAAAGTATATTTTGGAAGATAAACAATTATAAATCACGTTTTAAATACCTTTTATTCTGTTTTGTTCATTTTGGCAATTAGCCTCTCTTCACCGATAAGAATCTCTTTTATGTCCGCTAATTAATGACCAAAATATGAATTGCTTATTTATTATTTTGGCTTAATTAATTAATTATTATACTTATTATCATCAAGGAGTTTTAATCATGATTTAATTAATCTTTAATTCCACTTTAATAAAACACAATTTATTTACAAAATTATTTTGTTTCCTTATGATCTTTTTTAAAGAAAAATAAATTTTATGTTGTTTTTTTAGACAAAATATTTTGAAATAGAATTTAGTTTAAGCGATTTCTGCTCAAATCGAAGATGTTTCACGTTAAAACGATCAAAAATTTTTATTTTTATGGCGAATATATGAGCATTTAACAATTTAATTGAGCTCAGTTTCGATCTGAAGAAGTTCATTCACTAGTTAGTAACTCATTTGGGCTATTTAAGATGATTAATGATGACGTTTAAAATCCAAAATTACTAGAATTTTGTAAATCATAATGTTCTTGAAGTATAGAACGAGCCACAGAAGGAATCAAAAATCGAGCTTTGGAGAAAAGAAAGAGAACTATTGACCTTGTAGACGGAAAAAAAATGATTTTTCTTTGATGGCGAATGATGTTTTATTTTGGTCTCTTCGCTCCGTTTGCAGAGGTCGCCACTTGAGGTAGAAGGAAAGCAGTTCGCATCCACGTTTCCTCAGTCAGTGCTCTGACTAGTATCGTGCTAGAAGTACAGTGATAGTCCTTCTGCATCAGAGTGGATAGGCGAGACTTTTACCGAACAAAATATGTTTCTAAGCAGCCAAGGTAAGAAAAATTACAGTTCTTTATAACTCCCTAAGCATATCTTATATCGGATTTTGTTGCATCCGTATACTAAGTGATGATGTTATTCCTTTCTCGATAAAAACAGATCTTTTTTGCGATTATATGCACACAAACCATTGCGATTTTTTGCAATTAAGAAAAAATCGCTGTATTAAATTTTAAATTAAAAATTCTGATAATTTAGTATGACAGAGCAATAGAAAAATATGCAAATTTTCATTAAATAATTAACGTAAAATCAATTCATTGAAAAATATTAATTTTAAAATCGATATCTCCTGCATAAAAATGCTACAAGATATTTTTATGAACTAATTTTTTTTTTTAATATATATATTAATTTATATTGAATTTTAATAGCATATGAAGTAGAAAAAAAGTATATTGAAAATTATCTGCACTTCGTTCTATAAAATAAATGATAAAGAGCGAGATTTTATTACTTTCATAACATTAATTAACGCAAATAGAAAACAAGATCGATAATCTAATAAAATTCAAAATTACACGGAGTTCATACGTCATAGTAAAGTTGATAAGTTTATATATATATATATATTACATATATCTCAAAAAAAGTTTTATATGTATCATTTTTTTCGTCATAAACTGTATAAAATGTAAGTTAAACTGTCGTTTCGTATGTAGTAGCGAGTGGGAAATCCACATTTTCTGTCATTACAGCCCCTGTAAATGTCTCTTTTGTGTAAAAACACTTGACACGCAGGAAAGCCAACCATCTAAAAAAATATTTTTTTTTCGTTTCTGATATCATCATATCTTATTTTGGAGATAAATTTATCAGGTAATTAGTTAGAGTTTGGTGGATTTTTAAGGTTAAAAGATAATCACCTTCTGCAATGAATAGATAGCCGTGTCATTAAATGGTTATAAAATAAAGAATCGTGTATGTCATCGAAGATAATTTTTCTATAGTTTATTTTTTTTAATATTTTGTTCATTCAATAGGATTAAATTAGTTAATTTTTACGAAAAAATTTCGATAAAATCAGATTACTGGGAATTTATTTTATATGTTTATTACTTAATAGGTGTAGTGACAAGTTTGTTTTTCCTGTTGAAATTTTTATTATTTTTTTAAATTATTGTCTAATTAAAATTTATTTTATTAATTATCTTAATAAGATTTTGTCTCGAGCATTTTCAGTTTATTATTTTTTTTTCGGTTTACTTTTCTTATTAAATTAAAAATTTCGTAATTTTTTTAAGTATAAGCTTATATATATTTTTTTAATTCTGATTTTTATGTGAAAAACAAGTTTAATTCTGATAATTATGCAGTTATTTTACATGATTTTCATCAGATATTTTCGGTTTCTAAAATTGACTTCACCGAAAATTTTTGCTCCTACTTTTATAAAATATTTTTGTGGTAAGATTTGGATTGGAGAAGAAAATTTTGGACAACTTTCACTTAATTAATTTGCCTAATTAAAACTTTAGAATGTTTTCAGAATCGAAAACAAAACTTTTTTGCATTTTAATTCCTTCAACTGACAAAAATATTCCAATCGATTTTTTTTTTTTTTTTTTGATACAATCTCCTTGTCAATAAAATTATATATAATATGTTGATATTAGTTTCCACATCTGAAAATGTTCTCTTGAGAATTTTTTTCTCAGGAGAATCTTATGAAAATTCGTAGATATTCAGAAATGATTAAATTTTTGTTATCGTGACTTTAACGTTTGAGATACTCTTAACTCATTTAAATCATATAATTCTCCAACTAATTTAAAATTATATTTTTCATGTTTTATTTTTGATCGAATCATTGATATGTAAGTAAAAATAAAAAAAAAAAGTAGAAAAAAAAATATATCATATTTATCATATATTTTCGAGTTAATGATGTTTTTGTCTGTCGTAAGTAAAGAGAGTATGAAAAGCGATATCATCGTTTAATCGATTGACAAAAGCGAAAATGTCGTTCGAATTTCGTAATTTGTTGAATCATAAATTTTAATTGCATTCATTAATCGAAATGAAAAATAAAAAGAAAAAAGAAAAATTAAATTTAAAAACGACATATATATTTTTTTTCCTGTGACGCAATGCTTAATGCTTGATTAATTAAATATATTTTTTTTTTGTTTGTTTGCTAAATATATTTAGCAACGCGATTATATTCTTATTTATGATTATTGTGTATTATCCTGTCGATAAGTCCAATCTAATTAACGTAATTTATATGCCAGTGTTTTTGTTTTTGCATTCATTTAATTATATTTCGATAATTCGTGAAGTTTAACGCCTTTGTATTAATTTATTATCACGTTTCAAACAAAATGATTTATAACATTTAAAATATTATAAATAAAAATTCCGTATTGCTTTTTTTTCCTCCTCTCTTTCTCCTGCTGAAGTCCATTAGGATAAAAAAATTTTTAACAGTGCGGACCACCCACTAAAAAAAATACCTGTTTTTAAAGTTTTATAAAAGTTTTCCATTTTTTATTAATGGAAGAAAGTAAAGGTTAAGAATTTCTGAAAATTTACGGATATCGGTAGATGATATTAAAGAAAATTCGATAAATTCATATATATATATATATCCAAAAAGGAGATTACGTATATCAAAGAATTGTTTCATCTTTAGAAAATTTGGAATATCCTTTTCAGCAACATCTACTGATTAGTTTCTAAATTACTGGTAGCCTCCTTGTTTGCAAAATAATATAAACAAGTTATATCAAAATGCACTTGTTTATATATAAAAATGTATATAACAATATATTTTTGTACATTGTTTCATGTATATAAACAATGTACAAAAAGGAGATTACGTATATCAAAGAACTGTTTCATCTTTAGAAAATTTAGAATATCCTTTTCAGCAATATCTACTGATCATTTTCTAAATTAGTAGTGTCCTCTTTGTTTGCAAAGTAATATAAACAAGTTATAACAAAATACACTTGTTTATATATAAAAATGTATATAACTATATATTCTTGGATATTGTTTATATACGTGAAACAATACATGATATATACATATACATTTTATATACGTATTGTTTATATAGGCCCTACATGATATTGCTGAAAAGAATATCCTAAATTTTCTAAAGATGAAACAATTCTTTGATATACGTAATCTCCTTTTTGTACATTGTTTATATACATGAAACAATATACAAAAATATATTGTTATATACATTTTTATATATAAACAAGTGTATTTTGATATAACTTGTTTATATTGTTTTGCAAACAAGTCGGATACTACTAATTTAGAAACTAATCAGTAGATATTGCTGAAAAGAATATTCTAAATTTTCTAAAGATGAAGCAATTCTTTGATATATGTAATCTCCTTTTTTGTGCATTGTTTATATACGCGAAATAATATACAGTATATTGTTTCATGTATATAAACAATAATATTGTACATTAATTATATATTGTTATATATTCATTAAAAATTTGTATGCAGTATAAAAAACATTTTAAAATTTCGTAAATAATTTTTTTTTATGATTCAGTTTATATTAGCACCGTGTGATCAATAATGAAGCAAGTAACGTAGAAAAAAAAATTTGTTTATCCTCTGATGAATCAAATTCTAGTCGAAACTGCGAATTAAAATTTTAACAAAATTAGCTTCTAAACAGAATTCATTTTAATAAATTCCTATACTCGAAAAATATTCCTACTCTTCATAAAAAAAATAAAAATTATATTCATTTTAATAGAATGGCATCGTACAAAATTTAATTAATTATGTTTTTAAGGAAAGTGTAATTATTATAATGGATATTACGGTTGAAAATATATTTTTCGAATGATTTTAAGTAGAGAGAGAGAAAGAGAGGGAGAGAAGGAAAAAAAAAAAAAAAATATGGATTGATTATTTTTTTTTTCTTCTTCTTCCGGTCAGAAAGTATTATAAATCATACCAGAATAAATTATTAGTGATGTAGCACAGTTTTTGTTAAGCAAATGGTGCGATTGCAGTAGTGTGATAAAACTTACCAGTTGTAATTTGTTCCTCCCACATTCTAGCTACTAAATTAAATTCAAATTTACGAAGGCACTTAAAGATAATGGAATTTGTTCTTTCATTTTGTTAGCAGATGTCATCTGATTCTTTTTAATGGAGAATAATGTAAAAAATTGGATAAAATGAAAGTTTCAATATATATATATGTATATACATATCTTAAAATCCTTTATTGTTTCATTAATAACGTAACTAATTAAAACTTTCTTATCAAATTTTCTGTAAGAAATCAAACAAAATTTGACGTTTCAATTGTTACATACCTTCGCGTATGGCAAGAAAACAGAAAGATTTTGATATTTCTATCAATTTTGAAGAGAAATTTAAATTTATTATTATTTTTTATTTAAAATTTTACCTTATTTTACAATGAAATGTTGAAATAAAAATTATTTTGGCAAAATAATGGTCGGTAATCAATGATAACCTATACTTAACGCTTTCATAATTGTTCATTATTTAATTACTCGAAACAGATTTGGAGATCGGATTATAATCAAAAATTACAGGTATAAATTGCGAAGTGTTATAGTTCTAGCCATGCAGAAAGCATTAAACTTTTGAGATTTACTAATAAAGGATATAGTGGAGTCAAATTTCCTTCCAAAATAGCTCCTGAAATAGAGATAACTTTTACAAGTTCGATAGAGAATGCAGTATATATATATATATATATTCTGGATCTCTTCGAATAAAAAAAAAGTGATTCTGTTAGAGGAACAATTGAAAGTAATCATGCATTTCTTACCGAACAAAAATTGTGTGTGGGAAAGATGATAGGCAAGATGGCGGCAACAGAATGCAAAATTTGAGAAGATATTGGATCTCGTTGAGGAATGCAGTGTTATTGGATTCTGATGTTCGCCTTGTATTCGATAAGGATAGAGTTTCAAAGTGTAGTCCATAACTTTCTACGCCATCGATTGTCAGATTGACAGATGTTTTTCTAAGGCATGCAAAAATCCAGATTCAACATGATCGATCTTTTGTGACGTTTTAAATATTTTCTGAAATATAATTGCTACTTTCCTTTCATCGATTTTGAACATAAGACGTGGATAAGCATTTTTTTTTTAAGTTCGGAATTTTATTTTCGCATAAAAATAAGAAAAATTGGAGAAAATTGTGATGTTTTCTTTTCACGAATTAATTTTATTAGGAATTTAAAGGATTTCAGGATGTTAACCTGAATAGTAAGTTTACTGGAGAAGAAAAAAATTCCTTATATATATATATTTTAGATTGAAGCAGCTAAATTACCTTGATCACAATTTTTGAAGTTTCCATTGTACTTTGGGAAGATTTGCGACAGTTTTAAAGAAGAATTCTAGTGTATAGATTCAGTTTTTCTGTATAACTTCCTATAATGAGAAGAAACTAAGCCAATTTTGTAAAAAATAAAAGTATAAAAAAATTTCTCCCCCTTTTAAAAGTTTAAATTTTAATGTGTAAAATTTTTTTAGATCTATAAGCTAAATTTATAAAATGGTATATGTTTTTGTTACGCATCGTTATGCAGTAAATAACCGTGGTAGTTACGATATATACAGAAATATAAGTTTTAAAGAAATATCACTAAAAAAAAAAAACAAAATCTCTTCAACTATATCTCGATAGAAATTCGTATAAAAAATATATGTATGTGTAACCGTGATGGACATTTTATATTAATCCCGATGATTTGTATATATATTTTGTTACGTTTCGTTCGAGTAAACTTGGAAAATGTTCAGAATTCCTTCAAACATTTCTACGAAGATTAGTTAAAAATACACCAAAAGAAAATCAAATTACAAAAGAACAGAATGAAAACAATAATAAAAAAAAAAAAAATACATAAGAAACTTTCTTCTTCCTTAATAGAAACATAAATTTATGCAAATTATTCATAAATATTCAACTTAATAAAACCTAAACGAAAATCGTCCATTTAATAAAATTTAATTGAATTAAATTTTTTTTTTATTAGAAATTTATTTGATAAAAATAATGTAAAGAAGCCATTTGGAGTCGGAAGAAGAAAATTTTGTTCGTAAAATATTTTTTATTTTTTAAATATTATCCTATTTTGAAAGTTTCTTTTTTGACAAATGCATTATTGATTAAGTCATCTGAGTTTTCCTTTGAGGAAATTATTCCTTTCTTTCTATATATATATATATATATATATATAAACTTTAAAAAATCTTAAATTATTTAGAGAAGTTTATGTATACATTATAATTTATTTAACAGTCTGTTAAATGGTACAAAATAATGCGACGTAAATATATATATATAAGATTTGGAGTTAAATCAATAACCAAAATCTTGTAAAGAAGGCAAGTTAATAAAGAAACTATCTCCTTGCTTAACAGAATCATTATCCAGCCAGCCATCTTAAGAAATTTTTAAATATTCAAAATGACCAATAAGCGAAATGGCTTCTGATTAACCAATCAAACGTAACAATTCGATCAGGTGTTACTAACACAAAACCAATAATAGTAAACGTTTGTGAAACCGATTAATTACGTTATTGGTTCATCAACTAGCTCATTCGCCATTGGTTTGATATTTATTTTTTAATCTGACACTAAATATATTATGTTAATTAGTTTAAATCGTTTCGAACTTTTTAAAATTATTTATAATATTTTATTTTGATGGCATTTTATCCTGCCAAAATACATAATTCAATTCGAATAATAAGAAAAAGTCGAAAATTATATTTGTTTCAAAGGAAATTTTGCATTTTTAAACCAGATAAAAGTTGTTATACTTTAAAAAGTATTTTTATTTTTTTATTTTTTTAGCAGAATATAAATATTTCATGCAAAAATTATTACAGAACAAAACGGATTTAAATAAAAATAATTTAAATGTCAACAGATTTTGTTAACATAAAACGTAATCATTTTTTGTAGACAGAATGTTCTCTTGAGTTAAAAACGTACGTAAGAAAATTTTATCATAAAATTATAGTTTTTCCTTCGTAAATTTATTTATTTATTTATTTTTTGAATAGTTTCCATTTTAATTATATTAAATAAATAAATAATAATAATATTTTTATGTTATTTTCGATAGAAAAACAAAATATTTCCTTTCACAAAAATTCATCGTTTAACTCAACTAATTTATTCTTTAATTCTAATTTTATTTATTTATTCTGTTATATAATTTAATTTTAAATATTTATAAAGGATAATGTTAAATAAAAATTCTTTAGACTGATTTTTATCGAATAAAAATAGCAAAAAAAAAAAACCTTTGAATCTTTATTAAAAAATTATTTTTTTTTTTTTTTTACGTCTGGGGAAGATTTTTTGGATGCAAACTCATTGTTTGCATCCAAAAGATCTTCCCCAGATGTAAAAAAAAAATTAAATAAATAAAATTTTAATTTCCAATTAAATAAATTTCAAAGGAAAATTTTATAACATAAAGATTAGACATTAATTACTTTGTTATTAATCTTATTATATCGTTTAAAATAATTTGAAAAAATAAAATGCGATATAAATAAACTCTATTAATGAATTTATCTAATTTTGTCTATAAATATGATTTTAAAATAAGTACATTCTATCACTGAATGAAAATATGGCGGTACTAATTTAATTTTGATAAATATTCCTTTATGTCGAAATATAACAGATTAATGCTAATATTGACTTGTAGTTGACGATAACTTAAATATTTATTCAAGTTTGTTGCTGCTGTAGCATATTTATTCGCTCTAACGACTCTGAAATTTTCGAAAATTAGCAAATATTAATTTTTATTTTTCATTTGCTTCTTTCTCTCTCTCTCTCTCTCTCTCTCTCTCTTTCCCTCACTCGTTCTCTTTCTTTCACCATTTTCCCTTTATGAATATAATTAAAGAAAGATATATTTGCTTAATTATTAGTTTAACAAACTAATTTACATTCATCTTTTATTTTTTTGTTTTTAATTTTTTGGTTTTAATATAATTTTGTTCGTACTTTATTTTAATTAGTGTTTGCGTTATTTTATATTAAATGACAGATAAGTTATATTTTTGCTAATTAGCTGAGAATGTTTTGGCGTGTTTTATGCAATTGGATTAACTTTTTTGCTATTATTCTCTGAAGTGCTGTTTGGATAACTTTCAGGAAAGTAACAATTGTGGATTCTATTGAAGTCATGAGATTTTTATTGGCATTTTGCTAAAATGAGGATTATGAGTCATTCCATGTCAAATGACCTTAGAGATACCTGATCGATCTTCTTCAATTTTGCTGAAATTTTATATGAATATGCATAAAAGTTTCAAAGAAAGCTGTGCAAAGTTTCGCTTCAAGAAGTAGCGTGGTTGCTGCACTAGAGCTTTTCTTGTGGATGCCTTTGTGTAACGCGAATTCAATACAAACAATTTTCAATGTTTCAGATGCTATTGATTTGATAAAATGAGGATTATGAGTCATTCCATGTCAAGTGACCCTTGAGATATCTGCTCTATCTTCTCCAATTTTGCTGCCCTTGAGATCTCTGCTCTGCCTTCTTTAATTGCGTATGAATATACAAACAGGTTCCAGAGAAAATTGTGCAAAGTTTCAGTTCAAGAAATGGCATAGCTGCCGCATTAGAGCATTTCTTGTGATGGCCACTTGTGTAACGACAGTTCAATCACAAATAATTTTCGAACTTTCAAATACGATTACTGCTTAACCATAACACTTAACATTCCAAATATTTGTAAGTTCCTTCAGCTTTTTTTTTTTTTTGTGCTCCAAAAATTCTGTCGTCGAAGATTATAAATTCATTATTCAAATTTGATCAATGTTCGAAATCAAATATCTTAGTGTTTGCTAGTTCGAATTTAACTTTTTCTGCAACTATTGGAAAGAGCAGATCATGAACTATAAGAATAATGGTTCTCCAGTCTCTTGAAGTACTTCAAAATTAGGCCACTTGACATGGAATGACTCTTATAACTTCAGAATTATATTTTGTAACGCTCTACTTAAGCATCAGCTAGAAGAAAAATGTTGATAGAAAGAGTTCCGAGTTATATTTGCATTGATGTCAAAAACATATAAAAAATATGTCTATACTTATAACAAAAAATTTATAAGTCTCTATCAATAAAGTTAATGAACGAAAAAAAATTATTAAAGTATCGTAATTAAAAGAGTTATAATCATTAAAGTTTATCTCCTTTAATAAATATTAAATTTTTCTATTACATTTATGAGATAATATACGAAAATAATAAATTAAACTGTTGTAATAAATTTAAGTTTATTTAATAAACATTTTTTTTTTTTAAATATTTTAATAGGTTTCTTATGTCTGTAATATTAATTATGTTTTTCTAAGCATTAATTATTCTTCTAAGAATCTCTTCTTTTGAATAAAAGATGTGAATAAATATTAAATTAAATGAATAAACAGAGAAATGTTTGTATAAAAACATTTGCTTAAGTATTTTTATTTTATCTGATAAAAAATAAATAAATTTAGTGAAATAAATTAACACTATATATATATATTAAAAAAATTATATTTTACTGTTTTAAATATTAAAATATTAAAAATATTCAACTTTTGAATTTTTTTCTATCAATTTTATGTAAAGAAATTGCTAATAATTATTATTATAAATTTTATTCGATTTACGTAACAATAATAATAATAATAATGATTATTAAAAGTGATATATTTCATTTACGACCATGCATCTTACGCGAAAAATAGATCAATTACTTGATAGCATTAATCTCTTTATTACGTCACAGGTTTGTCATTTTCATTATTACGTAACGATATTTCCAATATGAAATTAACAATGAAGTCAATTACTACAGGTTTCGTTATATTAAGCTTTTTTATAATTTTATTGTTACGTCACAGGAGTTTTAGTTAATTGTTTCGTATAATTCTGCTAATAACTATTATTATTATTATAATACGAAACAATTAACTAAAATTCCTGTGACGTAACAATAAAAACGAAAAAAAGTTAATATAACGAACCTATAGTAATTGACATTATTTTTAATTTCATATAGAAAATATCGTTACGTAATAATGAAAATGACAGGATCTGTGACATAATAAAGAGATTAATGCTATCGAGTAATTGATCTATTTTTCGCGTAAAATGCATTGTGGTAAAATGAAATATATCACTTTTGACGTAAGCGAAAATTATTATAAATACGAGGTAATAAGTACATTATGACGTAAAATAACTTTACGCGCGTATTAATAAATTTATGCGTAGAGAGTGAGAGAGAGAGAGAGAGAGTCGTAACGTGTGCATGACGTGGCAGTTATCCATCCAATAATTACAATCTGAATGACGTAATTCGTCACCGAGTAGGATGTAACGAACACGTGACTTTTGAATATATAATTTGCAGCTCTTGTGTGATAAATATACGACGTAATTATATAATACTTAGTCGGTCATAAAACGTAAAGTTTTAAAATTTGGTTCCATATTTTAATACAGTCATTAATTTAATTTAATAAATCGAAATAAACGACAATAATTCTTTGTTATTATTTTTTTTTTGTTTCTTTCTTTTTGTTTTTAAATATTTAAAATGGGGCAAGTAATTTGATATATGGGCGAGTATTTAGAATGATCAAGGGTAATATATTACGTCATGTAAAGATTAGGAAGCGTTTGAAAAATGGCCGCTGATAGCCAATGCACAAAATCGCATCACGTGATTAATCCCGACCAATAAGAGAAGGGAGGAAGAAGAAAAGAATACTTGTAACACTTTGCCAATCATTTATTTTCATTTAAAGCACGTCATACAGACTTTAAAATGAAAATAAATTTGAATTTGAAATTCAAAATAAATCAAAAAATTATCTCGAATAAGATCTTTTTAACTTGTAGGGAGTTTCGGATTTTTTCTGATTTATTTTGTTATAAATATATATATTTGTATAATTTTTTTTTTTTTTTGTTTTTCGATAGAAAAAATAAAAACGCGAAAAGAAATTTTTTTAAGGAATTAAATTACGATAAAATTTAATAATAATAAAATTTCGATATAAAAAAATATATTAAATTTATATTAAAATTTAATATATGTAATCTGAAACAAGTTCTTCCAAATTTTAGTCGTAAGCTGGATCAAAATAAACTTTTTTGACTTTTTATTTTTTATAAAAATATTTAATAAATTTTAATGAAAATTACTTAATTAAAGAGAAGTATATTTTAATCTGAGAACAAAATTAAAACGGAATTTGTATTAATAATAATTAAATATACTTCAAAATTTTTTGCAAAATCGCGATATAATTTTTTTGGTATTTTTTAATTGCAATATAATAAAGATATTTCAGTAAAAATTTCCGAATAAATTATAAAGTTCGAAACAAAATTGCTAATTTTTAATTAATTAAAATAATTAAGTTGTTGTTGTTCTAGAATAACAACTCAGAAGTAGTAGCGCGATAACGTCGTAGCAACAACAACACTTGAACACTCGCCGAAAGAAGCCATAAAATGATTTAAAAGTATAAAATATCGAACAGATTTTTAATTACTTTGTTAAGAGAATAGTTTTCGTTATTGTTAATTAAAGCAGAAAAGCGTTACTATAGCAGTAAGAAAATTAAAACTAAAGAAGCAACAATCCAAAAACTTTTCATCGGTATATAACTGAAATATTCGTCTCGGTGACGGAAAGCAATCAGTCAGAGAGGACAAGCGTAACTGGTGACAAAATGGATTTTTCTCAGTTAAAATTTGGTGGCATTCCTCCATAAAGAATCAAAAATAAATCACGGCAGAAGAGAAGATTAGGAGTTGTTAAGAATGACAGAACAAGACATTTTCGACCATGCATAAATATACGGTAAATAATGACTCAGTCCATTACACATGGTTGAATACTTGCTTCCATTAATGTACTACCCTTCAACATGATTTTGGTCTTCATTCTACAAATCACACCCCTACCAGTGTAACTAGTATTAAACTAAATTAGTTAAGGACCGTTTATCTTTTCTTACTCTCTTTTCCTCCTTTCTGCTACCAGAGGATAGTTACCTAGTTTTCGAAATATTGGTTTAAAACCCGGGCTTTTAAAAGTCAAAAGTTTAAATTATATTATCGCCTTTACGAATTTATTACCAAAATAATGCGAAACGAATAAAAATTGGCAAATCTACCCGAAAGCACTTAAAGTTTGTTTAATTAACGTACCGATAATAATCTTAAAAGTTGTGTTGCAGTTTAATGAGTGATGTTGTGCTAATCACTCATACGATATATTTTGTTCTACCGCATGGCAAAGCTAAAAGGTAAATGTAATTTTGGATGTTAATTCCCTTAATAAATTATTTAAATGCTATTATAGTTTATAATGGAATTAGTTTCGACTTTGGTCACTTTTCGGGATTAATCTGAATGTTTAATGTATCTCTCTCTCTCTCTCATACCAAATATTCTTTTTTTCTTAACGGGTAACAAAATAGTTTTAATCAGATATTTTCTTTTTTTTTTTTTTTAAGTAGGCATTTTTTGTTGTTGTTTAGTAACGTAGAGAAAAATTTAGAAGACAAAAACATTAAAAAAAATTCTTATGCAGGAAAAATTAATCAGTAAATTTGTAATTTGTTTTGATGAATGGCTATTATTATTATTATTTTTTGTTACTTTTATGTCTTTAGTAACTGAAGAAGTTTATAATGAGTTACAGTATCGCTTACAATTTTTTTTTTTTAAATAATAATAACGAATATCGAAGTTAATCAATTTTTTTTTATCATAAATAAATTAAGTATAAAAATATACGTCATTTATTTATGTGACGTTTATATTATTTATGACATTTTAATTAAATTAATTAATTGAAATATATCAAATTTATTTTGACAATTTAAAAAATTTTTGTAAATTAATTTAAATCATTTTATTTATTTATTGTTTCTTTAATAACTAACTTAATATATATATTTTTTTATGAATGTTATCCAATTATTCCGGATGAATTCAATTTAGAATAACAATTTTAAGGAAAATTAATTTTGTTTTTATGCTCTTTTATTTATTATTTGGCTATATTTTGTATGACAGCATAATTCTGCAGTATAAATTTCCGATAATAAAATTAAAAAAAAAAATGCTGCTTAGAACTGCAAACTTCATGTTGCCAGTAATTTTATTTATTGATTATATTTTATATGATTTATAAAAATGACCAAAAAAAAAAACTATTTTCTTTTTAATAGTTGGCCTTTTTAACTTTTATTCTTAATCTCCGATAAAATATCAACTTTTAAACATTTTTAGTAATTTTCAAGGCATTAATATAATTGTTTTAAGGAGTTTTAGTAGTCTTTAAGGAGTTAATGTAACTATTTTAAGCAGTTTTAGTAATTTTTAAGGCATGAATGTAACTATTTTAAGGAGTTTTAGTACTTTATAAGGAGATTTAGTAATTTTTAAGGAGATAATGTAACAGGTTCAAGGAGTTTTAGGTAATTTTTAAGAAGTTAATGTAACTGTTTAAGGAGTTTTAGGTAATTTTTAAGAAGTTAATGTAACTGTTTAAGGAATTTTAGTAATTTTCAAAGTGTTACTGTAACTGTTTATGGATTTTTAGTAATTTTCAAGGCGTTGATATAACTGTTTAAGGAGTTTTAGTAATTTTCGAGGCGTTAATGTAACTGTTTTAAAGAAGTTTAAATAATTTTCAGTTGTTATATTAATAACAACTAAAAATGACTAAAACTCCTTAAAACAGTTACATTTTATCATTATACTAGCATGATAAACAAAGTAAACATTTTTATAAAAAAAATTGATAACTTTAAAAGAAATATTACTGCACAAGTTTACAAAAACCATCATGACATTGCACCATTTCGCCAACATTTAAAAGTCCATTAGGTGATATTCCTATAGAATTTCATGTAATACTTTATATAGTAGCGTGACATTGGATTGTAATAGTTGCAGACTAATATAGTATAATTATAGCAACAATAGTTGCAGAATAAATCATTATAATAATATAATGAACTCCAGAGTCATGAGATTAGTATGCCAGTATAATAAATGATAATGCTATCGCGATTACGACACAATGTCGAATCCTCCCTATCCTTTCGAATGGACAACAGGCGTGTTTAACTGTTTAAATCTGGTTTACCTTCTTGCGTAATTGCATTACTTTCTTGGTTTTGAATGTCTAAAACCGTATATTTTATCTCTAACACTGTATATACTGTATATATATCCTGACATCTGTTAAATGTTACCCAAATGCTTGTAGCTTCTAGTATAACGTTCGATATAGGCTACGTGATAGATCTATATAGCTTGACAGACATGATATTCAGCTATACGTATGGAATTGTAAGAATCACGACAATCGCATTTAGAATATCCCGTTTGACTTTATTTATCTCTGCTAAATATGATTACGTGACTATTACAATAATTTAATGCTATCAGATATCGTAAATATAGGTTTTATTGTTTATTTTATTCACGAAACAGGTCAGTAAATCGGATGAATTTCATTTAATCTATATAATCAACCGAAAAAATAGTATAGAAACGAGAAAATTATACGTATTTCAGTTTTATATTTCAAGAAAAACTGTATATTACAATGCAACTATAATTAAATCGTATGTTACAACAATAGGGTCGTCATAGATTAGTTGTATTATAATACTAGTGCAATACAATAAAATACACAAAAACAAGCTGTATGTTACACAATAGAGTAGATAAAATGCAATTATTAAAATGTAATCCTGCAATTTAGGGCCATGACGTCTTTACTTAACTGTATACCTTAAGCAGAATTCTACGATCTTAGAAGCGATTTTTCTATTTTTGAATTAAAATATTGGGAATTTTTATTTAAATAATCACATCATTTTATAAACCATTTGATAAAGTTTAGTATAAAAAATTAAATATATTGTTTATAAAATGATTTGATTATTTTAAATAAAAATTCCTTATATTTTAATTCTAAAATAGAAAATCTATTTTCTGTTTTAGAAAATAGATAACTAATAGGCAGTGCTGCAGAAGTTTATAAAGTACAGCTCAGGTAAGTAAATTTCAGGACTCTAAACTGCAGGGTTATCAAGTTGTATATTACTACAGTAGTGTCGTCACAGATTAATTGTATTATAACAATAATATAATACAATGGAACTGTATATTACAATAAAATAAAACAAAAACAAGTTGTATATTACAACAATAGTGTAGTCACAGATTAGTTGTATATTACGACGATAGTGTCGTCACAGATTAATTGTATTATAAGAACAGCATAATACAATGGAGTTGTATATTACAATAAAATACAAAAAACAAGTTATATATTACAACAATAGTGTAGTCACAGATTAGTTATATATTACAACAATAGTGTCGTCACAGATTAGTTGCATATTACAACAATAGTGTCGTCACAGATTAACTGTATTATAACAACAGTATAATACAGTGGAATTGTATATTACAATAAAATACACAAAACAAGCTGTATGTTACACAATAATGAAGATAAAATACAAATATATATTAAAATCATTATATAGTTATAAGAAAAACTGTATATTACAATAATAACAAGTTTTATTTTATTAAAAAAATTCATTGAAAAGAATTTATATTCTTTATTTTGCTATATCCTTAAGATCAAACTATAAGCTGCCAAACGATTTGCTTAATATTATAGAATAAAAACTATTTTATAGTTTTTTTTTCCTCGATTATCAATAAACATAAAAATCAAACAATAAAATAAATCAATTTGTTCAATCAATTAAAACAATAAAAATCGAAACATAAAAGTTTAAAAAATTCATTTAACGATTAGATAAAACACTGAACAAACACATAAGACCCTAAGGTGTACAATTTCGAGTACAATTATGGCAATGTTTTGACAATTTTATGCAAATTACGAATAGATGGATCAATTAGATTTAAAGGACCAACTGATTTATGCTATTTTAAAATGTTAACTGTAGCTGATGAATTAAATGTAATTAGCAAATGCAGTTAAAGTCACTTGAATGACAAATATTGTGAATAGAAGTGAATTTGTTACTACTGACTGCATTGCTCGTTATTATCGTCGAATGAATTATTGTTTATGCGATTTTCTTGGTCGATTCGATAGACTTAATAATTATGACGATGTAATTATCAAATACGTCAGAAAGTAAGTTGGATGTAGTAAGTAGTAAACTTTAAATGCATTCATTAAATTTAACCTAAATATATACTTTGATGTAAGTGGTTTGCAATGTTATCTCACTTTACTAAAGTATTAAAACTTTTAAAAATATCTAAAACTTTAAATACTAGAATAATTAATAAGTTGATTTACGCTTTCCAGACATTCGGAAATTATCCAACAAAATAAATGAACGACATTACCCGAACTAAATTTAACTTTTAAACTTAATAAAGTATTTATGCATCTTAAATCTTCCAAATTAACTATTGTCAAATTGATCTTGCACCATGCGGCAATAATAAAGTTGGATGCCAGAAACAGTTTGTTTAACTCCATAGCATCTTCAGGAAAGGAGTAAAAAAAGAAATCTAAAAAAAAAATGGAGGGACAACTTAAGAAAGAAACATTTCTTATAAGGTCAGACAAGTTTAGCCAATACAAATATTTTCTTAACTCTTAATGCTGTAACTTATCAGTAATTTCTTTTAATATGGTATCAATAAATCCACGGACTACTTTATTTTTTCAATTTAATTTTTTTTTTGTTTTTGATAAGAATGAACGTATAATTTTTACGATAGAATTCTTTTGTGTGCAATGTGAAGCCATCCTTAAGATTTAATCATTTATTTTTCTTTTATTTTCTCTATGTTTTTTTTTTTTTTAGTTTTATGCGGGAACAATGTCTAAACACTTGTAAGTTAATTTTCACTTGTTAGTTACCAAACTAGAAAGAAAGAAAAAAAATTTTTTTTTAAATATATATATATAAAATCTCATTAAAATGTGTGCTACATAGATTAAAAAAAAGGTAATTTTATCAGAGAAAAAGTAAGCATGAACGTTGTGATATTAAATTGTTAAAAAAAATAAAAAAATAAGGAATATTAAACATAGAAGAAAAAAATAATAATAAAGGATAGATAGCTCATTAAAAAAATTTAAGTTTTTTATTTTTACTTTAAAAATGTTTATTATTTATTATTTTTTAAATTTGCATTTAAGAAGATTAAAAAGTTAATAAATTTTAAGAAATATTCGTTTCATAAAACAAATGCTGTCATGGAGAATTATCTCTGCTTTAAACTTATTAATATATCCATTAACCGAATTATCATTAAAATATTTGATATTTTAATTAAAATATCCTAATTGATTATAGAAACACGATCAGAGATAAATTTATTGTTTTCGTAATAGCCTATATATATATATATATATATATATATAGATTATTTTTCAGTTTCGTAGAAGTGTTTGAATAAACCATCTCAGCGTAAGAATGAAACGGAATCCATTGTTTTCCAGATCATTTATAAAGTAATTTTCTCACTTTTATCGATCAGGCGTATTTTCCTGAATAAAGGCAAACAACTGTTCGAAAATTATTCTCTCATTGGCTTTTCTATATTATCTATTGTTTAGTTTTCTTCATACCCACGTTTCAAAACATTCTATTATTATATATTTTCAATTTTTTCAACACAACAATGAGATATATTTTACAAAAATTGATATTTTTTCTACTGAAATTTAATATAGAAATATTAATAGAAACATTTTATTTTATTTTTAGAGAATACTCGTTTTGAGTGCATATCATACTAGGATGTTAGAAATATAATTTATTTTTTGAGCGTATTTTATCTTTGGTTTCTATATCTGCTATCTGTTAGAACATATTTGAAAAACATGTTACGACATGAACGTGTTTTTCAACGTGTTCTAACGTGTTGGAACATGTTTCAAATACGTTCTAAACATGTTTGAATGTTTTCTTATTCAATTATATTCAATACTATAGCTAAAACTATACTTCTATATATTTAGTTATTCAATAGCAAATGATTTTTGCAAGTTTTAAGAATGCACAGTAATACAATTAAATTTGTTACTATTTAATAATGTTTAATGCCAGCAAAGACATTGATTGAATCTCCAATTCTTTCTTCATTAATTTTAATATTTAACTTTACATTCTAAAATTAAATTTCTCATAAGAAATCGATTGTAAACAACGTTCTAAATTTATCTGTAGTGTAATAGTCATTTGCATACAGTGCAACGTATATCGCACACAGGATTATAGTGTATAACAACACGAGTAAGGTATTGTCTATTACACTCAAGTGATCGTCTGTTACTCCAAACAGTTTGTAATAAACATTCACTTGAGTATGACGTTGTAGCAGTGTGTGACGTAACAATAATTACATTTCCTCCAAAGCATTTACTTTTTTTTTTATTTACTTATTTGTAGCGTGCGAATGATAAAGTAGAAATATAAAATTATAGTACAATCCATCCAAACATTTTGCGTTAATAACAGTTGTGTAGTTTAAGAAAGAGTTATTTTGTGAAGAGAAGAAAACTTATGGTTTAATCAGAACATGGCAATTCGCCAACGTTCAGACATTTGAATGAATGGTATTTTCTCTGGTCATAAAGATTTGGGTAGACGAGCAGATAACCAGAAGTAAGAAAATCGATAGAAGTGGTTTTAACAGTTTCTGCTAATCACGTGGTCAGAGTAACATATCTGACAAGTCAATAATAACTTTAAATGTTGCTGTGGTTGTGCTCACTACAACCATTTCAGTAACGATTGATTCTTGGTTTAACATGGGATAATGGTCGATGACCCGTGTTAAACAAAACTAGAATAAATACCATGGAGGTACATTGATGTATTTTGGTCATAGGAGTGTCGTCAACCCTGCTGTTTTCTTCTTCTTTGTTTTTTTCGTTGCCATTCTCATTAAAAAGATCGATAAATTTCGTTATGGAATAGAATATTGTTTATCTAATGAATACGAAAAAAATGTCTCTGGTTATGGCAGTTATGGACAATGCTTAAATTATTCGATGAAAATTTAATATTATTTTAAAATTTATCTTAATGAAAACACGTTCTGACACAGAAAATATTTTCGAGTTAGTATACAGCTAACTTATTAATGCAAACATGAACGAAAGGAAATAATAAAATATTTTGGAATCGTGCAAAAAGTTCGGTTATAATAACTTATAAAACTCAAAATTATTTGTGTTTTTTTAAAAGCTTCTCGGTTTAATTTTGTTGTTATTATTATTTTTTTTAACAGAGGTCATATTTCTTTCCTTCTTTTCTATAAATATCATTTTATTATTGCTAAATTTACAATTTTAAAATTAGAGCAACAAATTTAGTAATTTTGTTGCTCTAACTTTGCTATTTTGTTTCATAATTTGGCATATCGTTGCTAACTTTAAAAAAAGTCAGTTTTAGAGTTTCTGGCATAAATTGAATGTTTTGAAAAATATACGTCATTAATCGATTATTTTTTTTTACAAAATCTGTTACAACTAGCGATTATTTTCGTAAATCGTGTTGTCATTGCGAATTATATTTATAAAATCTATTTTAATTGTCAATTCTTTTCGCAAAATCTTCGCAATATGCACCAATAATAACGAAACAAAATAACAAAGTTAGAGTAACAAATTTAGTAATTTTGTTGCTCTAACTTTATTATTTTGTTTCATAATTTGTGCATATTGTGCAGATTTTGTGAAAATATGTGAAATTATAACAGGTTTTATAAAAAATAATCCGCAATTACAACAAATTTTTACGAAAATAATCGAAGTTGTAACAGATTTTGTGAAAATAATCGATTATTACAGTTTGTTAATAATAATTTGGAATATTGTTGCTAACTTTTAAAGTCACTTTTAAAGTTTATAGCATAAATTCAATTTTTTTTTTTTTGAAAAATATACAGCAATAATCGATTATTTTTGCAAAATCTGTTACAACTATCGATTATTTTCGTAAAATTTATTTTCATTGCAATTGTCAATTCTTTCCACAAAATCTGTTGTAATCGACAGTTATTTTGTCAAAATACGTTAAAACGGAATTACTTCTTATTAAGGCAACTGCTGATTAATTTTGCAGATTATTTAATAAAAAATAATAATAATAAAAATTCGGAAAAATTTTTAAATAAATTAAATTATTCGATGTTTTGTCCGGATATATTTAATAATGAGAATAATTAATTAAAAAAAAAAACGAGCACACGTTAACGAGACCTATAACAACCGTTGAATGATTAATTAAAAATTACAACACGTGAAACGTTTAATAGTTTTTTTTCTTCCTTTCTTCCCCCCCTTAAAACGGGAACAAAATAATTCAATAATTCGCATTTACTGTCCAATTTTACGATAATGGAAGAGTCTTGATTAAAATTTTTATAATAAAACATGAAAAAAAAAATCAATAAAAATAAAAGAGAGATTTAAAGACGAGTTATCTCTATAATTATCTCGTACCATCAGAAAAAAATTACCAATAAAAATTACTATTAAAAAAAAAAAAAAAAAAAAACACAAGCAAAAATAATTACGATCTTCTTATTTTAGGAAGAGGAAACAATAAAAATTATTTATCGATCGATAAAATTAAAGTATATAAAATATACACTATATATATATATTTAACTTTTTTTAATATTTTTTAATTAATCTTTCCCACTTTTATAATTTTGTTGCTGTTGCAGAATTTTGTGAATTTCATTAATTTGGACATTACTTCTGTTGTAAGATCGTATAAAAAAAAACTTTTTTTTTCTTTTTAAATTTTATTTTATTTTTTTTTTTGTAAAAAAAAAATTAAGACAAACAACTCAATTTTGTTTTTTATTTTGTTAAGCCAAAGTTTATTCCCGAAATATTAATTTGGCATTTTATTACATCTTTTAATGGCATTGTTATGATGATAATTATTATTCGCATAGCACAAGTTTATTGTGAGTCTAGTAGAGGAATAATATAAGATTTTATATTATTAAATATAAAATTTTCAAACGTTGTTGTTGTTGTTGTTTTAGCAGCAATCGATAATCTATATACAAGTTCAGAAACGAGTTAATTTTGATATTATTTAATTATTGTTACGCCAATAAAAAATATATTTTGCTTAAGGGAGAGTTGAAATATTAAAAATTAAATTTGAAATCATTATATATATATTGGTTTTAGTAAAAAGTAAAAACAGTAGCACAGGTTGTTTTGCTCTAGGAAAAAGTGCGATAGTTTACTTCAAAGGAAATAGAACAAAATGAAGTATTTTTATTTATTTTTTTTGTTGGAAAAATATAAAAACATCATATTTTTCCGGCAGATATATATATATATATAAGGGAAAATATCATATATATATTTTTTCCAAACGTACAACAAATTAAAGATATTTTATCTCGAGAAAAGCGCAACAAAAATGTAACGGCCTTTTCTTGGATAAGTGCAACAAAGAATATGATGTTTGCTTTTTGAAAGTATAAAAATGTTATATTTTACTCCGGAAATGTACGAGAAGATATCATATTTTTGAAAACATAAAAAAATATTAGAAAGTATAACATTTTTTTTTTTTTTTTTCTGGAAGAAACAAGAAAAATGTTTATGTAATAAATGATCTTGTTTCAGTCATATTCCTCAGGATTTTTCATTAATAATTTTCATGTTCTTAATACAGCTTTCCAAAATTACTTGAATTATTTTGCTCTACGAAACATAATACTAATAAATTACAGCTGTAATAAAAATATATTACTGTAGTGGACTTCGTTAATGTCTTCCATAGGGTACAATGTGCCAAAATAGCTTTAACTTAGAGGAATTTTGGCAGGGTTGAACATCTAAAATAATTACAACCAAATACAGAAAAGTTATTATCTTTCGATTAAGCAGAATTTACGTCATTCCATAAACTGGACAAAATACTTCATGGCACGAAATGAAAATGGATCGTATGTCGTTGATACTGCAAAACTTATTCAAATAGAAATCCTTCCTAATTTTGTGCGGTTAGAATGTAACAAACGACCTGTCTTGCCGTGTTAAGAGAGAAAATTTAATCTTGTATGTTGTCTTGTCAACTTTGCTTTTACTTCGATTCCTTCCACTGACAATCATGTAAAAGAATTTTGGAAAGAATTGAGAATTTAGCATTTAAAAACGTAAGTCATCGTTACTTTATGTGTAAGTTTTCTTTTTTTTTTTGTTTCTCTGATATTTCTTCTCCCCTCCCTCTTTTTTATATTACTATTAGGAGATAAAAGTAGATTTTCCAGGATTTACTACGGACACGTTTCTGTTTTTGAGATAAACGCGGTTTGCCACTTTACTTTTTTGTGTTTGTGATGACTCTTGGCGATCCTGAGGTTTGATTTTGATGTCCTCTGCCAGTGATTTTGTTATCCGTGGGATTTATTTGGTATTTTATAGTTTATACCGATCGAAGATAAGTTTTCTCTTTAATCTGATTTTGGATATTTATCTCTTCCAGTATAAAACAGACATTTTGGAATCGATTATAATAATATTTTTTGATTTAAAAATTTTGACAAAAAATAGGAATGTTAACATTAGAACATCATTATAAAGTTATCATATGAATGAATTAATACGAATGTTAACGTATGATGAACCTTTACATAAACAGACGTAGGGTAGTACATTTGGACCTCTATATTCTGCATCAATAAATTCATAAAAAGGCAAAAGGGTGAGTGTAGTCACAAGTAACCTTTCTGTATCAATTGATTAAACAAGTTAGAAGTCACAAGTGTTAGCACTGGACCCTTAAATCAAGAGGTACTTGCAACTATAGAAGGGTTTTATGCAAATCTTATAAAAAAAAAGCACTGGAGCATCGCTGGAATAAAAGTATTAGTCTGAAGAGAGATTAAAACTAGATCGCAAAGTTATCATACAAATGAATTAATATGGAAGTTAACATATCAAGAAATAGTTTTATCATAATTTTTAAAATTTTGGATATATAGATTTATTTATACAGAAGAATCGTGGAATAAAAATGCATGCTTCATCTGTATGAAGAAAATCTTGTTGTTTAGATAAAATTTTGACATCTCTTTCACATTTATTTGTGAAAAATTCTAAATGTAAAATATTTATATTTTGATTTATTTTTGATATTTGTACGCTTTTTTTTTGTATCTTTGTAACTCTTATGGTATACCAAATTACATTTTCAAAGTGGTTATAAAGTAAATAAAACTAGTGCTTCGAACGATTCTAAGATTAAAGTTAAAATTACTTCAAAATAAATAAAAATAAATAAAAATAAAAAAATAAATAGCAAATAAAACTGATAGCAGTTATTTTTATGTAGTTTAAACAGATTACAGAGTAGTATTAAATCAAGAGTTTTAGAAGTAATTCAATTTTACTTTAGAGAGTTTTTCCACTTTAAAGATTGAAAGAAAAAAAAATTTGTTTTCCTGTTTAAATAAACCGTTGTTTATAAAGAATAAAAAAATTACCTATATAATAAAAACATACCAAGTTTATAAATACAGTATGTTCTTTAGTTTTCTCTAAGGTATGCTAATTTATTTGCTGTATGGCCAGCAACAGAAGAAATGTGTTGAGTTTTTAGCTATTCCCCAACCGAAATTGGACAAAAGTTGAAAAATTTACTAACATGGATGCAGTTCACCTTCCGAAGAAAGAGAAAAAGGGAAGAGGAAGAAGAAGAGGAGAAAAAAAAAAGCTTCTGGTTTCAATTGACCACATGAAATATCTGGTGAATAATTCATGTGAATGAAAGCACGATTCATTCTATTTATTTCTTTTACTTTCTCCAGATATCGTAACATATTTCAGTCGATAAGCAAGAAAGTTGAGACAATGTTCCTCCCAGAGACATCTTTATTTCTCTCTTAAAAAAGATGGAAATTTCTTTCGTGGAAAAAAAAAAAAATCAATAGCATTAATCCAAATTTATGATTTTTAAATATTTATTTTTGTTGCTTGGCACAATGTAAATTTTGTGTTAGATTTACTATGTTTCTTTGCAGCGGTTGTCGAGTTACCGAATTATGAGCAGTATATTCGATAGATTATGTAGAAATACACATAACTCGAACATAGGTTACAAATAACAACGTCAAGAATATTATTATTAATATTACTTTTTTTCTTCCAACTTGCAAATGTTATTAACGAGAAAAATTTATCATCATTTTGATATAAGTTTTATACAATTTATGTACGCTTAAAACTGTTTTATAATGGTTAAAATAATTGATTTATATGCAGGAACGTTCACCGCGTAACAAGTTTTATTAATATTCAGTTTAAAACAATTTTACTTGCAAAAATCTGCAGTGGAACGGTCGCGCTTCATTAATCCTGAATATCACTAATCCAGACATCAAAACCTTCCTGTTAGTCAGTATCAAACGACATTTTACTGTGAAAATAATAATAAAAAAAATTTTGGTGGAGATTTTTCTCTTTTAAATTAGTACTAAACATGAATGAATCGATTTTTAATTAACTAAAATGATAAATCGACTAGGAATTTTAGAAACTTTCGAGTTTAACGATTTTTCTTGATATCCCTAATGGATTATCATAATCCAAAGAAATAACAAGTTGGAAATTTTATCAAAGGTTCAAAAACATTCATCGATTATCAATATTAAAAAATATATATATACTTTATTATTATTATACTTTTTATAAATCTTTTTGGTCCTGATGACATCTTTGTCAATGTTATCCTGTCTGATGTTATTGTACGCGGTTAAACGGGATTATTTCTAAAAAAACTCGAACGAAAATAAAAATTTTAAAGTTTTTTTTTTTATTTATTTTTCTCATTTTGGAATATTTTATTTAATAAAAATAAGTGAAGACGTTTGAATAATAATAATAATATTCCGTTTTCTTTTCTTCTACTTGTAAAGCTCAGAAAGCTTCTTAAAATTTATATTCACCTTCTTAGTAGAAAGTGTTTTCTGAATTCTGAATATACTTTTTGGAGTATTTCAAAATTAAATTTGGTAATATTTTCTACTATATTCATATAAAAACTTTCCTTTTGAAGTCTTTATTCTTTTCATAAAAAATTTAAGAATTTTGAAAGGAGAAATATCACGAAAAATGTCTCGAGAAGTTCGTAACTTTTAGTTACCACGAATGAAGTTTTCCTGACAAATTTTCGCATTTTTCTCTTTTATGTTGATATTTTTCGTGCATATAGACTAATTTTAAGACATTCCGAAAACATAGGACCTACTTATTGCAGTCCTATGCTAAAAATTTAAAACATGCACAAAGAAAGATGTTTCACTTACTATGGATATGTAAGGTTAATGGTGAAAGTAATCCATTTCGTTATATAATCCATGTTAATGACAGAAAATCATAATATCGAACTTATGCAAGATAAATCTCTCACAAATCCTTAACATCTTTATTTAACCTGAGCAGTATATATCTGTAATAATAATTGACAAAATAATCACTCGACCATAACTTCAGCAAATTAATAAAGATTGTCCTCCTTTGAAAGGTAGTAAAAGTGAAAAAGAAGGAAGAACATAACAGTTTATTTCCATCTTTTAAAGTGTTTTTAATCCATCCGAGAAATTTTTCAATATGTTTTAAAACTTCTTCAAGGCCCATCTCAAAATTATTACTGTTACGGTAGTGACAATGACTATAATAATAAACCTTATACCTTTTCTATTCCATCAAACATCGTGGGCCAAACTACCAATAAAGCTATTTTATGACAAAATAGTTCGCTATATGACTAACACAAGATTAAATTAAGCATCTTCTTCGAGTACTTAAATGTACAAAATATCCCACTTGGAAACAAACTTTCGAAATGTTTCCCGCGTACAATTCTTACAAACTTTACAGAAAGAAATTTATAGCTTTCCATATAAAAACGGTTTAATAGGATTTTACAAAACACCAAATAGCAAGAAGTAAAAGAAAAAAAATAAAAGATCAAAATGATGTTCTGTAGGTATCCAAAATTCCCTTTCAATAGGAAGTAAGACTATGAGGGTATTGATCGAAACCATCGACCTGAATACTGTTGGCAGTAGTTGGATTTATCGCTGGAAAGATAGGTAAACATCTCTAACGGAAATTGGGGTGTGTGCTACTATCGTAAATACTGCAGTAGTATGGGTTAGTCACACGGTTAAAGAAGTTATTAGTTGTTTACTAGAACCTGCGACACTGGCTATGAAAATATAGCTCCTGTCTTACGTAAAAAATTCACGAAGTAAATGTTTAAAGTAACCAAAAAAATACCTGGTTTTTGTAATTTTAAACACTTTTTTCTAGACTTACAAGATGAATTTTCAGTTACTATTGAATAAAAAATTTAAATAGTAATGTTTTTAATTTAAAGAAATTCAAAATTGAATTGAAAGTTCATTGACTTTCTGTGTTTTGAAGGAAAAATTTCCATTTATAAATTAATTTTGGAACAAAGTTATAGAAGATCAAACTGGCATTATATATTTGTTTCAAGTAAAATACAGAAAGAGAAGGAAGATTGAAAAAAAAACAAACAATTAAACATGCAAATTCCTATCCAAACTAAGAAACTATTTGCATAACAATAATAATAACAATTTTTTTTAATTTTTTTTGGATCCTTATACAGTTCATTAAAATAATCCTTCAATTCTAGAAATTATTGCCTTGACTTTCATCATTTTTTATTATTGAAAAACGTAAAATTTACATAAAAATTACTAATTACAAGTAAATTTTAAATGCATATCCTTATTATAACAGATCAGTATTTTTTTCTTTGGGTAATAGAACAATGCATATACAGTATGTAGTAAAGCAAAATATTGATACAACTGCAGCATGTACACACGTAAGCTATCTATTTTT
>WUQG02025091.1:0-11256 GCA_011317285.2 Androctonus mauritanicus | reverse complement strand
AAAATGTTAATAAAGGGTGTCCCATAAAGAATGCAACTTTTGAAATGCTTGCCATTTCTGTTCTAGTAAGTTGGCAGTGCTGAATGTTACACAATTTTCATCTGTTGTTATTGTGATTAATAGTTATGGAGTGCTGAATAATGCATGATTGTCATCTGTTTTCTGTATGGATAAGAACAGAGCACTTCAGGACGGAACAGCATGTCATAGTGAAAACTTATTACAAATGTGGTGAATGTTGTGCAGAGACTGTTCGCAAACTCTGTGGAATGTGTGGTCTAATGCACCAAATAAGTCAACTGTGATGAGACAGATTGCTAAATTTGAGAAAACTGGTTCGGTTGTAGTAATTCGGTTGTGGAATTGGCCACTCAGATCTTGTGATTTGACACTATGCAATTTCTTTCTGTGGGGGTATTTGAAATCTCGTGTACGCCAACAAACCACGATCACTTCCAGAGTTCAAGGCTGAGATTCAGCATGCAATTTCAGAACTAAACATGCAAGTATGCCAAAGAGTTATGGAAAATTTCATCAAAAGAACAATAGTGTGTCTGCAGAGTCATGGAGGGCATTTGAGCAATATATTTCGTACATAATCACAGATAGCATACACTGCAAAAATATGTAATATGTAAATTACTTAATTTCATCAATAAATTTGTATGATGATGTGCTCAAAAGTTGCGTTCTTTATGGAACACCCTATACATTCCACTTATGGAATAAAATAATTTACCACTTACGGAATAAATAATTTTAAAATATTTAAAAAATGTTTTGCAGAAATAATCAGTAAATTATTGAATTTATAATAAATTCAATATTTAAATAGGTTTTTGTATAAGAAAATTTTCGAGCTATTTCAAGCAACCTTTTTCTTTTCTAAAAAGAAAAGAAAAAAAAGTTGTTAAATTTTCAAGCACTTTTTTTTTTCAAATTGCATCCATCATTAACTATGAAACAATATAGATGACATTGCATTACAAACACTAGATATAATTTTTTTAATGACAAAGAAAGCTTGAATAATAATGTTTCATGTTGGGATTACTTTGATTCTAGAAGAAAATAATACAGAAGAATGCAAATGATAAAAATTTTTAAAAATTCTTGGATTTAGTTATTTGAGATTCACATCATCATGTATTATTATTCTAAGACTTGTAGAATATGCTCAACTGTAATTAGACCTTAATTAGTTTTAAATATCCAGAAGCCATAAAATACACTGGTTTGTGTATAAATCAATATTAGAACATTTGTTTGAGATCATAACCAACACTTCTCTTTTTTTCTCTATATTTCACAGTAAAGAAATGGGTGAAAGATATAAAATTATTTGATTTATAACTAATTTTGAATCAAAAACAAATGTTATATAAACCTTTCATAATATTCATCCTATAATTTTTTTTATGATACTAATTTGTAACCAATTGAAGATAGGTATTGCCCAAATTTTTGGTAAATAAATTCTATTTAGGTTCTAAACAAAATGGTTGTGTAGTAATTTATCTTGTTTTTTTTTAACAAAATTCATCATGTAACTGATGATCTCTAATTATTTATAATTATTTTTAAAAATAAGTTGTTTATAAATTTTGTTCAATATATAGAAACTTAACGTAACTCTATTTTGAAAACAGTTATTTTTAAAACACATGAGAATGCATTTTATACAAAAATATAATTGCAAGATACTATAATACAAGTCTGCAAATCATGCATTTAAATCAATGTTAAAGTATCCATTAGTTTCTTAGCTATTCACATGCAAAATAACAAAATTCAGCACTATAAGCAGAATATTGTGATTAGAGAGGAAAATAATGGACACTAATAATATGAATCTAGAAGGAATAGAAGTTAAATAATGACAAAAATACATAGAGATATATTTCATAGGTATTAAAGTCATCAGAAGAAATTGCTAAGAAACTGCACAAATTAATGAAATCATATATATAGTGACTAAAAAGTTAAAATTTTTAAAAGAATATATAGCTCCTTGAATTATGTAAATTTTTGCTTTCAAACTTTTTGAAGAGTTTTTGAAAATTTCTAAGTTTTAAACATTATGTTAGCAAAATATTATGTAAAATTACCACAGTTAACATATTATAGCAATTAGACCAAAAATTTACATCTTATAATCAAAAATTTTTTTCAAATCTATGAAATAAGAAACTTCTAATTAGTCCGATTATGAAATATATAAAGTTTTTTCAGTAATTTTAGGGGCCAAATAACAGCAATATTCGAGCTAAGAACAAAACCTGCATACAAATTAAGTTCATAATTTGTGGACTGCTTATTCAAAATGCATTATAGATAATGATGATGATATATCTATTAATGGACGTAAGAAGAATACTGTTTAGAGTTTGAAAAATATTGCAGTGATAGAACGGAAAACAAAGCAATAAGATCTAGACTACAACTGAACAGCAAATATAAGATATGAATCATAAACAAAATACAGTATTAAGTTGAAATGAATTTTTGTATAATTTTTACCGAGACAAACATTAAAAAAAAAAACAAGATTATTAGCATTATCAATATATTATAAAAACAGAGAATATTTTACTGTAGTACATAGAAAAGAAACTTATGTATCATATTTAATGATTACTGTTTACTTTCTCTATTTAATTAGAAATAGATTAATACTAGCACTATTTTCCAGATAACAATATTTTCCAATTTATTTAACCTGTGTAGTGTTCTTGGTACACTCACCTTCAGCACATTGCAAAATATAGAATATTATGAAATCAGTTTGAAAAAAAAAAAATAGATATAAATATGTTACATTTAAATACTTCATATATAAAAATTCACAAGAACTATAGATATGCAGAATGGCAGTATTTGAAACACTTTTCAAAAGAATAGACATAATAATATACAAAAATGAAGAACTAAATAATATATTATAATAAACACGATTACACAAAAATGATGATTTTAAAATTTAAAGAAGAAAAAATTGGAAAAGGTTTACACCTAATAACTGATCAGACATTAGAAATAAAACAGCATTAATTTTTCATATTAATAATGTTCATAGTGTTTTTTCATATTAGCAATAGTTAATATGAAAAAAACAATAGGAAAAGAAAATGGCCAAGCTAATCTTTTTAACAGAAGGAACACATACACTATTTAATCTTATACTAAACAAGAATCATGTCTAGAAAAAAAAAAAAAAACAGTTTTAAAGAAGACTAAATATAAAACTATTAAATTTGTAATAATTTTAGGAAAAATATTGTTAAATTTGATGTGTAGCTAGTTTGAAGTTTTATCCTTTACATGGCATACTGAAACTTCCAAGGCTATATAAAGGAGGCATTGAATATTGTAACATAACTTCATATATTTTTTAATGTTTAATCAGTGATTTTTCTTATTAAAAGTTTTTCTATCTTTATTGAACATTTTCCCATAATAGTGTTTCAAATATTAAATTGTCCATTGTTTAATCTTTAATAAATTACATCTAATTGTTAATTATTTATTAACATTTAATACAAAACAATTTTAAAATTTCAAATGTTCAAACAAATAAATAAGAATTATTGTAAATCACTGTGCCTGAATTTTACAAATCAAACTATATACAAAAGTTAATTTAGACAGTTTTAAAAAAAAAATTAGTTTTCAATAAACATATATTATTATAATGTAGTTTTATACTGTACGTTGATCATTAAAATTAATCAGTTATTTCACATAAAATGGCTGAACCTCTTTTAATCCAAAAACTTTGAGGATGAGCTGAAGGTAGATGAATAGGAATTATGAAATTTGTAGAATGGCCTGAAATATGATACATATATTAAATAAATGAAAACAATATTATTATTATTATTATTATTATTTTTTTATTATTAAATAATATATACAAGATATAGTTAATAGTTTTTGGAACATTTTAATTAAAAATATGTAGTTGAGTACTCTGTTTAAAAGTCTGCAAGATTTTTCTAAAAAGTATGAAGTATCGAAAAAATTGAAAATATGAATATTAATTGTAATAAATAAATGCTAAATATTCATAAAAAGGCATTTCAAACCACATATGTAGTTATACAGTACAAAATAAAAAGTTATACAATATAATATGATTGGGTATGTATCAAAAATTTTATTCTCTCTCTAAAATTGGAAACAAAAATGGCAGCCAAAAAACAGAAATAATGTGCATCTGGTTTTACTGGCATGTGTGAGGGACAGGAACGTGGGTTGGATGTGGTGTGTCTCTTCTCACCTCCGAATTTCAGTTTTTTTTATTATTGTTGTCATTATTTTTTTTACTTTATTATTAGAAGGGAGAAAGGAATTTGGAGGAAGAAGAGAGATGCATCAAAAGATGATATTTGAAAAAGTATCAAATAGCCCAACCATGGACTCTTGTCCTCAATTCAATTAAATCAAGTTGTAATTGTAAACATAGGTGTCAGGTTAGGATAAATGTTCCAAGTAACGATCTCGTGTTTCTTCAATGGAGGCATAAGGTTAAGTCACTGGAGCCGATACAAAAGAACTTTAATCAGGAATCAGTTGGCCAAAAGAATTTTGTGAAGTTCGTGCATCCTACTTTCCTGCTTATCACTGCTGTATCTGCATCATTCATCTCTGCTATCCTCCTCTATGTCAGTTACACTCAACCCAGAAGAAAAAGGGAAGCCAATGCCAACCTGACTGATCTCATCTTTGCGCCAACACTGACCTGTTGTGCCAGTGACTCCGGTTTAGAACTTTCTTTTGGACTATTTTGAAAAGTATTCTTCCAGTAAATTGTCAGAATTTTCTTTTTAAAATCGAAGATAGTGTGTAAAGAACACCCTCTAGAACAATGAAGGAAGCTATTGGTTTGCTAAACCATAGTCTCTGTAATGCATGTATAGCCTCATTACCTGTCTGTATCTGCACTGTGCCTTTGTCTGCCATTAGGCCAAATGCCTATAAGTTTCGTCCGTCGTCCTGTGAACTCCACACGTATTTTGTAAACAACTTCCATTCCTGGTTTCTGGTTAAAGCAATAGTTCATTTGTATAAAATATATCTATCTATCTATTAATAATAATGAAAATAAAAATTCTTTAACATTTATATGATATACGAGGGGGGACCCAAAAATAACCGGACTCTTGCTCTGAAAAGTTAATTTATTAAGTTTTTTAGAAAATTCTTTCAGTCTCCTTTAACGTACTCTCCATTAGAGTCGATGCACTTGTCCAGTCTTCTTTCCCACTGTTTGAAGCACCTCTGGAACGCTTTAACTTTGATAGGCCAGTGCCTGCTGCGAAGCTGTTTTTACAGCCTCCACATCATCGAAATGCTTCTTTTTTAGATTTTTTTCATTCTCGGGAATAGAAAAAAGTCACACAGGGCTAGGTCTGGCAAATACGGAGAGTGGGAAATGAACCACTATTTGGGCTCTCAGGAATGGACTATGGTAATAGTCCATTCCTGAGAGCCCAAATAATGGTTCACAGACAAGGCCGTGTGTGCTGGGGCATTGTCAATATGGAGGAACCAGTCACCTGATCGCCAGAGTTCTGAGCGTTCTCCCGCTAGGTGGCTCTAGTAGAAACCTTGATTTGAGAAGATCTCTACTAGAGTCACCTAGCGAGAGAATGCTCAGAACTCTCACCTAGCGAGAGAATGCTCAGAACTCTGGCGATCAGGTGTGTGGTTCCTCCATCATGACAATGCCTCAGCACATACGGCCTTGTCTGTGAACCGCTATTTGAGCTCTCAGGGATAGACTATGGTTCTCCACCCTCTGTATTCGCCAGACCTAGCACCGTGTGACTTTTTTTCTATTCCCGAGAATGAAAAAAATCTAAAAGGAAAGCGTTTCGATGATGTGGAGGATGTAAAAACAGCTTCGTAGCAGGCACTGGACGATATCAAAGTTAAGGAGTTCCAGAGGTGCTTCAAACAGTGGGAAAGAAGACTGGACAAGTGCATCGACTCTAATGGAGAGTACTTTGAAGGAGACTGAAAGAATTTTGTAAAAAACTTAATAAATTAACTTTTCAGAGCAAAAGTCTGGTTATTTTTGGGTCCCCCCTCGTACATCATTCCTTGGAAAATTTTTAAATTTGTTTTTGTGTGTTCTTTGATCAAAATTTAGCTATTGCAGTGGCTAATTTTGTGAGGAAAAGGTTAAGTATCTCTCTTCTATAATATATTTACTCATATGCATTATTTTCATATAACTTATAAATAGATATTAAGGGAGGAAAATATACATTTTACATATTTTGAACTTAGACAGAAAATGTGTTACATAAATAGGCTTTCACAAAAAGTGCAGATGCCAAACAATTTATCAATTAAAATATGAAAAATATATATTAATTAATTATTATATATTAATTATTAAGATATTTATTGAATGGTAACCAATTATATATATACAAGTGTTAATTTCTTGACAAGCACTATTATAATTTATAATTTAATAATTTATAATATATATATATATATATATATGCAATTAATTGGTTACCATTCAACAAATATCTTAGGGAACTGACTGACTAGTTTATACTGTGCAATATATTGAAATATTTTTGTAGTGTAAAATTGTAAATGACTTTTACACTACAAGAGTAGCATAGAGATAGATAAAATGGATAGTGGGCTGTGCTCAATGGTTTAGTGTCAGAAGAATTAAAGATAGATGTAGATGTAAGAAAGGGGGCCGTTTCACAGCCCTAGCACTGTGACTATCAATGGTCTATTATGATAATTCCAACAGAATCATCCCATAAGAAGTCCTATCTTAATCATGAAAGTCAGTATCTTCTTCAATGGGTCTATAAAACGATCTTCTGGTGCAGGGAAATGCAACCCAAAAAGATCATGCCTTAGCCCTGAAAAGGTCACACATTCATACAAAATGTGAAGAGGAGTTTCATCTCTATCCTGACATCTACAAGTGGGACTATTAACAATACTAATTAAGTGAAGATGCCTTCTAAGATGGCAGCGCCCTGTAAGAAGCCTCGTAATAATCCTAGCTTCATTTTTATGCAGTGCAAGCAACTCTAATTCTCTGTACAAAAGGACCTAAAATGAGAACTTGTGCTTGCCTAAGTTCAGGAGTAGACCTCCAGTGAATGAGATGCTGAGCTGCCAACCAGTCCCTGACAACCTGCCCAAATTCATCAAATCTGATGCCCAGGGCAGGCAAGGTTTATAGGCTGGCCAAGGAAGGGCTTCATCAGCAATCTCATTTCCCTCAATCCCTTTGTCACTCAAACAAGTTGCACCCTGATCCTAGTTGCCAGTTCCTCAATGAAAAGATGACAATCCCAAACAAGCTTAGAAGTAAAGCGAGAGCTATCAAATGCTTTAAGAGCATCCTGATTATCAAATAGGATATAAATGTGTTTATTGAAATATCCTCTGTCAAAGTTAATTTTAACACATGCAGAAATAGCATATATTTTTGCCTGAAAGACAGTGGCAAACCATCTGAGGGAATAAGAATGAGACATTCTCATTTCCTTACAGTAAACCCTTGCCCTGATACCAGTGGTGATTTTAGAACCATCCGTAAACCAGATCAAACCATCCTTGATATTACACCCAGGTCCCTCTCCCCAGCCCTCCAAACTTGGAAAAACAACAGTGAAGGACCTGAAGAAGTTAAATCTAGGCACTATGTGATCTTTGACCATTTCAAGAATGTCACTGTGACCCACCTGTCCTATTCAAAAGATGAATGCTCCACTTTGTGGGTCCAAGAAATTCTTCTTCCACAAGAATGGAGCCTATAATAACCCTCCCAGGCACTCACCTCAACAAACAAATGCAAAGAAAGAATGCCCAGAGCAGCGGTAGGAGCAGTTCTCATAGCCCCAGTGATGCTCAGACAGGCCAATCTTTGAATATTTTCAAGTTTGGTAGCAAAGAGTTTTGCTTAAGACTTGCAGGATCAAATAATTGCAGCATAGGTAATAATGGATCTTACAACCATGGGTGTATATTCAGTATAACAGCCCAGGTTTAAGTACCCAAGTCTTTCCCAAAATGCCTCTACAGGCCCAAGGGCTTTACAAACTTTTTCAACAATAAACTCCAAATATGGCTTCCAAGTCTAACATATAACACCAAGATATTTGACCCGAGTAGAAAAATGTAACCTTTTGCCAAAGAGTGATGGTTCAATAAGTCCCACCAATTTTCTTCTTTGTATAAAAGGTATAACTATAGTCTTAGCTGGATTAACAGACAGTTCAACTTTATTACACCATTTAGAGACTATATTAAGAGCTGTCTGAAGCACCTCAGATACAGTCCTAGGAAATTTTCCTACCGCAATGATGGCTATGTCAACAGCATACCTAACAGTGAAGAAATCTTTCCCATTGAGTGTTGTTAATAATTCATTCACCACAAGGCACCAAAGAAGGGGAGAAAGTACTCCCCCTGTGAACAACTCCTGTCTGTGAGTATCTTAACTTCTTCATCATAGTGTGCTATAAACAATCTTATGCTTCAACATGGAGCCAATCCAATGAATAATCGTTGAACTGATTCCATGTCTGCTTTTATTTAAGGCTAATTTGCTCAAAAGAAGTTGAGTCAGAAGCCCCTTAGATATCAAGAAATGCTCCTAAGGCAATTTCCTTATAACCAATAGCTCTCTCAATTAATGACACAACCTCTTGGAGAGCATTTTCAATTGATTTGCCAGACTGATAGGCAAATTAGCTGTGACAAAGAGGAGTCTTTAGTAAAGTCCCATCCCTAACAAATCTATCCACCAGCCTTTCCCTCATCTTCAATAAGAATGATTTCAGGCTGATTGGTCAATAGGATTTAGCCTTGGTGTAAGAATTAGGCCTAGGCTTAGGTATAAAAGAAATCCTTAACTTGCTTCCAGGACCATGGATATAGCCAAAAGCTAAACAGGCCTTGAAGACGTGCATAAAGGCAAGGCCAGGATGTCAATGCCCTGTTGTAAAAACACTGGCAAGATACCATCTGGTCCCACAGACTTGAAGGGCTTAAAAATACTTACAGCCCATCTAATATTTGATTTGATTGATCACCCTCTTAACAAGATCCAATCCTCCCTCATGGCATGTAAACATTACTAATACTTTAAATAACTGCATAATTTTATGATATGTTTACTGCTAAATAATATAACAATCAAAATTTTCAAAATCTTCATACAAATTTTTAATTTTTCAAAACTTTGGAAATAAGAAAATTATTATGTTCATATGTATAAGTTTTCACAATAGAAATTTTGCAATTTTCTTATATTGTGATCAGAAAGATATCAAGTATATGAATAAGATAGAAATGGAAGAATATAATTGACATTTATATCTAGTAAGAAGAAAAATAAAAAAAAAATACCAAATTATCAAAATTACGTACTTCATTATTTATTTAAGTTTTAGTTATGTAGAATGTAGTAGTAGTTTATTCTCCATTATTTTTGCAAAACTTATAAAAAGTATATACAAAATAAGTTTATTCTGTAATTTTTAAATCTGATTCTGAGTCTTTTCTCTCAAAATATTTATTTAATCTGAGAATTAAAAGTGAAAAATCATGTGTAATATCAAAGATGTAGTTTTTATAGCTTGATTTTTATTTCTATTTATTCATTGTCTTTAAATTTCAATAAATTACTTGTTATTATCTTTGCGTTTTATTTACAAAATATACTATGCAAAAAATAAAAAGCAGTTTAAATAAAATTTATATTTGAAAGTACAGTTAAAATGATGGTGGATGATACTGGATTTAGATGCAGTAATTATTGTGGTTGCGTTCTCCTTGGTACAAAATAGTCGATCCAAGACACAATGGAAATAGATTTTGTTAAAAGTTTTTATTCAACTGGTCTACCATCCAGAGAGCTCAGCAACAGACCTTCCACTCTACTCAGGAATGCTGGGAAAAGTGGTTTCAAATACCCGACATACTCTGTGCCCTCTGGTGGTCGAAAATGCGTATATACAAGATATATTAATACAATATACAGTAAATATTATGGTGGTGTGATTACGTGCCACATTATTACCAGTATTAAATAAACTGAAAATGGAAATAAAATTCCTATAACATGTCTATAACATAATATTGAGCTGAACGTAGACCTGTTAGTCAGGGTAAAATAGTATAGAATTAATTGCACTTAGTGAAAATAAGTCCCATAATAATTAATTCATTAACACAAACTGATTAGTCATGTAATTCAATCATGTTTACATCTATTCTTTTATTTATCTGATCTCAATGAACCTTGTCTGGTTTTTAATTAATTGGTCTATGGTCTGTCTCAATCTTCTTATGATATAACAGGGGTCGGCAAACCGCGGCTCCCGAGCCGCATGCGGCTCTTTGAGGATATTAGTGCGGCTCGTTAAAATGTGTTGACATAAAATAAAATTTTGATAATATTCGCACATTTTTTTTTCATATATCTTTACCAACAATAGTAGTAGTAGTAGTAGTAGTAACGTCGGGGAGATTTCAAGGCCAGGCTAACTGATTTCATTATAAGCGGGTCCTTTTTGCCATCCTTTACTGATAATAACAACGAATGAAATAAAATATCACAGTAGTTTTAATCCAACTGTTGACGCGTGATCACACCGGTTATTTTCTTTGTCAAGAGTATTATCGTGTTAGGTCTGGTTTAATAATTATGATTTTAAAATATTTGTATCTCAAGTATTGTATTATCATTATATTCATTTGGTGTTCTATTTGTTTTTTTCTTATTTAATTCTTAAAAATATTTTTTCATACCCATACCGTTAAATGGCTACTAAGAAAAAAATACGAAAAATAGCAGATAAGCATCGCGAATTCAAAAGTGAATAGATTGAGTCTTTTGCGTTCATTGCGAACTCATATAGTCTTCCCACGTCTTATTTGCAAAACACAACTTGCAAATAATAAGAAGTCGAATGTAGAAAGACACTTTCAAATAAAGCATGGCTCATTTGCCACAACATATTCCGTTGGTGATAAACGAAAGAAAGCAGTAGAAGAACAGAAAAATTTTCAAAAATCAACCACTGTATTTAATAGTTGGTTGCAATCTGTTAATACCGTTAACATTGCGAGCTTCACAGTGAACCAGGAAATCGGTAAAAGAGGAAAACCTTTTACAGATTGCGAGTACATCAAAAGTTGCTTTACAAATGTATCTAAAGAACTCTTTGCAGATTTTAAAAATAAAGAAGCCATCTTTAA
>WUQG02025080.1:0-11257 GCA_011317285.2 Androctonus mauritanicus | reverse complement strand
ATCATTTTAATCGCCTGAATGTCATCTACATCGTAGTGTAGTTTTTTGAAGGAGATAATTTGCACCCTGTATAATAATGATAACTATCAAATTTTGAATATAAATTTGTTAATTTATTAATAATTAAAATATAAATTATTACAACCTTCATATTAATAGTAGAAGAAGAAGAATATAAATTATTTCAACTATAACACAACAGCATAACGTGACTCATCTTTCGTTATATTCACTAGGAATAGAAGTGTTCGTTGGACTTTTAACGTATTAATTATATGATTAATTTAATTAATAAAAAAAAATATAAACCCTCCAAGTTTAAAATGAGTTTCGATACTGGAAATATAAATAAAAGAAAATAAGAAAATTCTTTGAGAACATAAATTGCGCAAGGAGTTTCATTTTTATTTATTATCATGCTCCAGTTTCTACAGTTGTCAGACTGATTTTTATTGTTGATTTCTTCTTTTTGTCGGTTCTTGTCAGTACGCTATGTAGAAAGAACCTTTTCGATAATGAATAATATATGGACTGATGATGGTAACAGGATGCGTGTGAAACTGGCGAAGATGAAATTATGTACTAAACTGAACTTTGGCACGATTGTCAAGAATTTTATGAATTTATCGAAAATATTTAAAAAGATGGAGTGCAATATCGAACTGCAAATATTTGTGAAAAAGAAAACAAGAAAATTACTAATGGATAAGCTATATATATTTTGTGATCATTATATTATGATTTATATAATTATATATATATATGTTTATTAAAATATTTGTTGTTTGTTTGTTTGTTGTATCATAATTTTGTTTTTATTTCTTGATTTATTTTGCAGTTTTATCTTTAAATTTTTTATCTTACTTGTTAGGATATTTTTGGATATTTTTTGTTTTGAAAATTTTTATAATAAAACATTTGATACACTCTAACTTGCACTCAGGGTTGCAGAGTCGGAGTCAGGAGTCGGATTTTTTTAAAAGGTGGAGTCAGATTCGAATCACTTTCCATCCGACTCTGCAACCCTCTTGCACTACAGTCTACTCTAATACTCTTTTACTTTTTTTTCTTTTTTTTTTGTCTCCAGATCAGGACGATCGTTTAGATGGTAACCCTAGATGTGATGAGTTTAACCTATTTTATAGTTCGTGATGTGATAGAAATGTACAGTTATTATGTCTATGCTCTCTTCAAGATCCTAATATATGACATATTAATTATTATTATATTACTTAAAGGTTCAATGGAAAAAGAAAAATAAAACGGTATTGGATGTAACATTACTTTCTATACGAATCCAAGAATATCATATATTCGAGATACTGTATACTAATAAATATGTACTGTATCCAGAATGTTTTTTGGAGTTTTTCAAAATTATAACAAGTGTTCACTGTATAAATTCTTTCATATATAAATACGTGATAATCGCAGAGATTTCGCTTGAAAGATTTGAACAGGAAACCTATAGAAACCTGAGTTTATTTTATTTAATTTATTTCGAGTATTCGGATCTAACAAAACAATAGTTTATTTTTGATATACAATTGCCATAAATTGTTTATGAAGAGTCCTGAACTCAATCATTATTCTCTATTTTTCCAGATATTTAAGGTTATAATTATTTCAGTATTCAGGTGGTTTAGGGTGAAAATAATAGTATCATTGGAAGACCCCATCTCCCAGATGGAAAAAAATTATAAAATTTTATGTCTGAATCTTTTTCATTTAAAAATGAAACAAATATTTTGGATTATGATACGGAATATGATATTGTTTAGAATAGAGGCAGAATAGTCTTTTTCCGTCTCTATTCTGAACAAATTTATTTTTTTATATTGCATTAACTACTTTCCTAGCATAAAACATCCTTGGCATAAAATTATGTCCTTTTAATTAATACAAATAATTTATTTATGTTAAATGCCAAAACAGATACGAAAAGAAGCAATCAACAATAAAAATCAGTCTGATAACTCTAGAAACCGAAGCTTTGGCTTATTAGAAATGCCAAATAAAGAATATTTCGTGAACCGGTTTGATCAGTTTACCGGAAGTTCCGCCATATTCAGACTTTCCGAAATATTTAGACCTCTTCTCCATGGAAGCCACAGAGATCGCTTCGATGAAGACCACATTCATATGATATACCCATCTTATCTACTTGGTTTAAAAATGGAAACAGTAGCAATACTAATTTATCTCGAACAGGGAATCTTTAGTTGCCTCTGTGCATAACATTGCCAACTTAGTGACTTTTCATTAAATTAAACCAAAGCATTAATACCTTTTTAGAGTTATTAATGCTTTCGCTTGATTTTAGTTGCTTTTTTATTTAAGTTAATATTAAATTTAATGGTTTTCAAAACAAAATATAGTATAGCTTATATTAAAAAGTTCTCTTATGAGTGTAAATGTTCTGGTATTTTTATAAAAAAAAATAAATCAGTGAGTTGTAGATAACCATATTTACAATATACCAGCCCAGTATGAATGAATATTAATCCAGTGAATGGATGTTTATATACGAAATTATAAAATTAAGCGCAAATCTGATATCTGAAATTAATTGATTGCAAAATAATCATCACTTATATGCAAAAAGTATAAAAATTATTAGAGAACGCGCAGTTTGATTAATCAGGAATAATCGGAGATGACTTCATTTTAATTTAATATTAATTGATGACATACATGATAGTGGCAATCATGTTTATTCGTTAAAAATGATAAATCTACATCCGATCTTAATTAGTGATGTTCCAAATAAATTAATATTTGTAAATGTATTCAAATATGCATAGTTAATGTATTTGCGTATTTTTAATAATAGAATCTAGAGGAAAATATGCACTGCATCTATTTGGAATAAATATGGCGGTCTCACCATTGCCAAAGGATGCGCTACTAGATAAAGAGGATGCAATGCAACTGCTTTACATATTTTCGATCCTATTTGTGCAGTAGCCAGCATTTAAACCCTACGTATTATTAATTACACATATTCATGTATTTTTAATAATAAAATCAATACGATAATGATCTTATTGATATTTGTATATTTTCTTCGTATGCGCTCTAATTATGCTTCTCTAATTTATTTAGTATTTATTTTTAACATAATTCCTTATAATGAGAGCCTTAACTGTCCTTGGCTCATGTGCCCGTGTCTGCTGCACATTCTGTCTTTCCCATTGCCATGATGTATTGTAAACAAAACACTTATAAAAAATGACTGAACAAATCAAAATTTCTCATGAATCTTTATATATGATCTTTTGTACTGAACTACTAACATGAATAGTTCAGTACAAAACATACTAGATTCATATTCTTCTCAGAATTTGAATAGTTCAATAGAGGAAGTATAGACTTTCTACAGATATTCGTTGTTTTTATGTATTAATAGGAAAATTATTCAAAAATATGATAATTTTTAATAAATTATCTTATTTTTGAATTATTTTATTTATGAAGTGTATATACAGTATTGACATTTTTAACGTTTGACATATATAATACAAACGTGTGAAAGTTTAGAAATGTCAAAAGCTATTGAATTCGACTTGGAAAAACTAAATATTCCCAGAATAAAAACATTCTCTACCATCACTGTAATAATATCCATCACTGTTGTATTTGTTTCATTTAGTTATTCATCATTAATGACGTTTTTATAAAATATCTATTGTTAATGAAAAGATAATGAATTATTCGTAATAAACATGTAAAATGATGTTTTGTTCCATCTTAGTTTTTTCCTTTTCCCATCTTTGGTCAATATGAAAAGTTCATATTGATTCATTTTATCAACAGTGATAATCAAAAATGCATTTTTTTTTTCAATTATTATTTATTCGATTTCTAAATATTGAATAAGTTTAAAATTTACGAAGAATGCGTTAATAAAAAAGAAGAAATATAGCTTAATATAGCAAAATGAACTAACTATATTTAGTTCATATAACAAATAAAGTAGCAGGGCCAGATATCTTTCCTATAGTATAGTATATTATCGGAACTATCGTTTACTAACTACAGGAACTGTCGATAGTAACGATCGTAGGTCAGGAAGTATCGTTAGTATCGTTAAACTATCATACTAACGATACTAAGTTCCGATAATTCCGATTACCTCTAGGTTCTACTAAGTTCCGAGTTCCGAGTTTACTAACGATAGTTCCGGTAGTTAGTAAACCATCGATATCTGGCGATAGTTTCTATAGTTAGTAAACTATCGCATCGAACTATCTAGGAACTATCGTTTATTAATTATTATTCCTATAATTAGTAAAACTATCGTATAGTTTCCCATAGTTCCTATAATTCAAGGGTTTTTAACCTTTTGATGGCTCCATACCCCAATGGATTGTCCAATATGGTTCCATACCTTCTTAATAAGATTCTATCGTGTTCCATTCACGTACTACCAAATATAAATTAATACATTAAATAAAATAAATACCAGTACCCAGAGATCGAGTCCCACATCCCCAGCATTTGATTCCCATGCTCCTAAGAGGTATGGATATCCCCGGTTAAGAACCCCTGAACTATAAGAAAGATACTTGCTAACATTTTTCAAAGGAATAACTTTTCAACTGAAGTATAGTGCTGTAATTTTTTTAGAATTTTTTAAATGTGCGGCAAAACTGTACGCTTAAAAACTTTAATGAATGCAAAATTTAGAACGAACTAATAAAATAAATAAAATTTCAAATTATGTCTATATAGGACTTTCATCTTTCGGATTTATTTCAAATGTCTCACCCTTTCAAAGTTTCTAATTTATAGCGAAGCTCTGTTAATTCGAAAGTTTGTACTTTAAAGCTATGCCAGACTATACTATATATAATTTAAAAAGTTTTAAAATATAAAATTATAAAGTGTATAAAAATTACATATAAATTATATAAGTTTATTTTTTAATGCTAACAAAATATATAAATAATTAAAAATAGAAGAAGTAATTTTAAATACTATGATAAATTTTTATTTATTATTTATATGTCTATGAAGTCTACATTGACGACTGATGTGACTGTTCCATATTATGTAACCAGCACGTGACAGATATGATGCAAAACTTACGTGTTATGTCGTCATCTCTGTCATCTGACATTTTCACAACTTGCTATCGAAAAAATATGGCGTCATCCGCGTTGAAAAAGAAACTTCTCGATATTGCGAAAATATGAATTATATACAAATATAAATTATAATTCTCGATATCTGAATCGATGTAGAAAGTGTTTGTTGACTTGTTAAGTATAAATGTGTTTTCAAATTGTTGTCTATTAACGAGGGAGTAAGATCGAACGAGAAACAAATTAATTATATGCTTTGCTAAACCTATAAGTGATTTTTTTCGTATAAATTGTAAATTATGGATACTGTTTTAAAGTATTCGTTACTTTGCTTGTTATATCAGTAGCGACATTATTGAGTAGATCAATGATAAAGCCAAATGATATCTTAAACGATTACAAGACTCGAGAATATCAATATTTTTATAAATAATTATTATTAATTAGATGATCTCTTCATCGATGGATAAAGAAAATACTTAATCTTGACGAAAAAAAAATTTTTTTTTAGTTACTAACCTCTTCTAATATTTTTCCAGACTAGAAATCATATCAGAAATTGGCTAATTTTCTCGCAGCATCGTCTTGGTCAAGAAAGGAAAAAAATATGTAACATTTATTTCTCCCAATAATCTAAAATAATTGAAAACCTTTTTATTAAAGAATATTGAAGCACTTAACACTTGAAATTTTATAAAAGTAATATTTGACACTTCATATTTCAGAAAGTTAAGTTTGCCATAATTTTCTGGACGTAATCCAGGACGATTATTCGAGAAACTTTTTTTTTCCCTTCTTAATTCCGTCATGTATGTTGTTAATGATAGTTCATCAAATGAAATGAAAAGTCATATTATATTTACTCAATTATTTTATTAAAATAAAAGGAAAATGTACAAATAACATTAAAAAACAACTTTAAAAAATAAAAAATCGTCACTTTCATTGGTGACTGGGTCCAGGTTTCGGAGAATCATTACCAATGTCTAGTCCAGTCATCTGTTTCATTTGCCTCTCACCTGATTTATCTTATTGCACATGTGCAACATTTGTACCTGTGACTTCTGTGCGAGTGCTATTTAACACAATAAGAGTCGATGAAGCTAAACAAATGTTGACAGATACTCGAATGAAGCAAATTTGAAATCTAGGACATTTTAAAACCCCGGACGACTATTGAAATCCAGGATAGTCCGGACCAATCCCGGACGTACAGCAAGCCTATAGAAAGTGTATTTTTTTCAACTATGAATTAAACCTATATGACTTAAAATATCTCATAAAATATTTCATTCTCTTTGCAAAATACTGTGTTAACCAGACTTTTCATATTTATATTTTCTTATATTCATAATTTAGGATAGTTTTCATACCTGAATTAAGGTGAGAGACTAAATAGAACACTGTATTTTTATTGCATTTTATCACCAGATGGCCCAAAGTCGAATTGCGTGAGAGGTAAACATGATTTATTAAAGAACGAGAAAGCTGCCGTCGAAACAGTGAATATTTTATCAACTTTTTTTTTACTATTAATGGGTTTCTTCTCTCAATCGATATTTATTTTTGAAAGGATTTCTAGATCTATTTTTTTTTTTTTCTCACTTTCAGAGCACAAATAATACCAGAATATAAGTCAAACTGTAAAATGCTTTAACGTAATTTGAAACTAGCTTCTAAACTAGAATCAGGTATTTTTTTTTTTTATAGAACTACTTTCTAATCAGATAAATGATATATAATATATTTTTAATTTTTTATGGAACTATGATCGAATAAATACTGAAAGGAATTCTTCTTACACGTATCTAGAATTTGTTACTATAAACATCGTTTCTCTGCTTAAACACTTAATTTTTATATCCATTTTTAAATAATTTTTTCTAGATCAACATTATCGACTAAAAAATATTTTAACATAAAGAATTTGATACGTCCTATCATTTACCAACAAATATATGATTTGCTATATATATATATATATATAATAATTTTCTTCAGTTCTAAATACCACAAAAATTTGAAATTTTCCAATTTGCTTGAGAAAAGTTTGTCCATCATAATAAAATTTAAATTTACAGGAAAAAATTTTGGCTTTCTTCGAAATTTCAACTTCAAAATTTTATCATTACACTTTACAATAAACATGCTTAAAAGTATTCGTATACGATTCACCACTGCTCGTAATATCACTAATGTTAGAAAATGTCGAGCCATAAATGCTAATTTGAAGACTCTGTGTTAAGTGTATCTTATATATATATAAGGTTTTTGAAATAATTAAAAATTCGAGTCGGATAATACTTGCTTCGTTTCTTTATCAATTTGGTATGAAATGAATACTTTCAGATGAAATTGCAAATCAGAATTTAAATTTGCTTAAAAAATAAAAAAAAATTTCATTCATTGATGACAGTGATAATCTTCGGATGAATTGCGGAGAGTAAAGCGCTGATTTACCGCCTAGCGGATCGATGCTAAATTCTCGGGTCACACATTTCCATATTTTTTCAGAAGAGAACAAGTTTAGTCCGGTGAACCCCATTCTTTAATCTTCCAGTTGGTTTAACTATGGGAGTTGGTCATCCTGTGGTAGGGGTCAGAAGTGACTGTTACTAGACGTTTCTCTAAAAAGATTTCTCATGGCATCGAGCAGAAAAAGGATGTTTCTTCAGTGGTGTCTTAGTCAGTATATTATCATCATTTCTGTCATTTTGATATTTAAATTGATACAGAAGTTATAAAAACATGTTAATTTTTTCGGTTCTTGCAGAAAATATGTTATAGTTTTTTGGTATTCGAAGACAGTTACGGAGTGATATCTCTACGATCGAATCCGTGACTTTTTCAGGTCCTCCCTCCGCTACACATTCTTCCCTCTCTTTAAAGACATTATCTGCCATTCGGAATCGGCCCTGTGGGTCACTTCAACGAACGTCACAACTACTTTTAAATCCATTAGATCTTTTTTTGTTTCTTGTAAAAATCTATTCTTCTATCATTTGACCGTTCGTTGAAATAGCCTGGATAGGCTATTTCAACGAACGGCCTATCTACCTTTAAATTTATTACGTCTTTTTTTTCTTTGTCTATATCTATCATTCTGTTGTTTGATATCGTTCACAGAAAGATATCTTCACAGTCGACTAACTGAGATTATAAGACCTCTCTCCATTGCCCATTCCTTTTTCTTCAAAGAGTCGGCCAGGGTGGACCATCTCTACGAACGACTTATCTATCCTTTAAACTTTTTTGATTATATGGTTTATTTTTTCATCAGTATAATCTTGATTCTTTCAATATGATTTTCATATTCTTATATTTGGCCAAAGAAGGACATCTTCACCATCGACTAAATGACTTTTGCCCATTTTTTCTTCTCTTCAAAGAAATTTTCTGCCGTTCGGAGTCGGCCACGATTGGCTATCTCAACGAACGGTTCACCTATCTTTGAATCCATTAAGTCGTTTTTGTTCCTACTGAAAATCTAATCTCTCATTTTATCTTGGCCGCAGTAAGCATTTTCTATCTTCTCAACCGACCCAATGATTTATTAAAAATTCTTTATTCTCGTCAAACATTTCTTCTGCCGTTTCGAGTCACGGTGGGCCATCTCTACCAACGGCCTACCTACCTTTAAATTCATTACCACTATTTTCCTTCCTTCTCAAAACCCCACTATTCTGTAGTTTGATCTCGGCCTCTTAAGCCATCTCTCGAATCAACTCATTTGTTTTTAATCCCTTCCGCCTCTGCCCATTCTTTCCTTATTTAAAAAGTTTTCCTGCCGTTCGGAGTCGGCGACGATGGGCCATCTCAACGAACGGCTCACCTATTTTTAAATTCATTAAGTTTTTTATTCCTACTCAAAATCTATTCTGTCATTTTATCTTGGCCACAGTAGGCATCTTCTCATCGACATAGTGACTTTTTAAAAATTTCTTCTTCTCGTCAACCAGTTTTTCTGCCCTTCTGAATCGGCTACGGTGGGCCATCTCCACGAACGACTCACCTATCTTTTAATACCTGTAACGCGAGTAAGAATTCAATGTTTACATAGAAGTGCTTAGCTTGAGTCATAATTACTTATCGTCGATATCTAATTAGACAATTACAATCTCGTACAGATTATTAAAGCATATTAAAACAATCAAATTGTTCTAAGAAGTGTTTCATAATAAAATTACAACCAAGACTTTGTCTTGAAATTTCGAAAGAATGGTAAATGTAGAAGAGCATTCTTTAATCGCTTTAAGAAAAAATATCGCAGACACACGGGGTAATAAATATGATTTTCAAACAATTTGAAATATTATAATAATAATTTATAAACTAACAGATTCCAAGAAATTAATGTATATACGGATCATCATTTTAATTCATCAAAATTGATTAACCTTCTTAATATAAAAATTCTTCATCTAAAATACACTGAAAAGAGAATAAATATAGTTTCAAATGTTTGTGACTCGTTTAGCCTGTTCTGAAATCAAAAATTGGAGGCTAAATATATAAGAATAATGTTTATAATTTTATGCATCTTCCATTTATTTCTATTCAAAACCAATAGCCATTGTACTACTAATCAGATATTTACTAGCCTATGTTTTGCAAGGAAAATCCCGCAGTAATGTGAAGATTTCGCCTACCTTTTCCGGTTAAAATAAGCATTTATTTCATCCTACGTGAATCTTGCATCTTATATTGTGGAAGCAATTCTTCCATCTTGTTTGCAGTCGATAGTCACGGGCCATCTGTAGGAACATTTCGCGTATCTTTCAATGATTTCACGCCTCTATTCATTACTACTTTTCTTTTATAAGTCTTAGATTTGATCAGGTATTAAGATATATTTCATTCTACAAGAAACTTACCTTGTAAAACCCTTCTCTGACCATCTCTTCATTCCTGTAAGCGATTCTTTCTTTCGCGGTTAAATTAAACGGAACAAGTTTGGTCTTGTACTTATTCCTCCAAACTCCGATTTCGAAAAACCGGAAAGATCCGGACTTCCGGTACTCTGCGCTAAATCCCAACGGATTATGTTAGTTAAAAAAACAAAAAATCAGATCGGACCCGATCTTCAGAGCCTGGTACTATTTTTTCCAAAGTCCATTTTCAGTCATCAGGCGGTGTTAGTTAAGATTAGCATAAGTTACGCATTTCTTCCATCTTAAATTTGTGTAATCAATTTTCCATCTTGTTAAAAAGTAGACGGTACATGAGCCATTTATAAGAACGGAATCTCTTACATTATAAAGCTTCACGACTCTTCCAGTTTCTTCTTCTCTTTAAGCAACTTTTCCTGTTAGATTGATTCGGAATCGGTCGCTATTCAACATTTCTTCCAACAAGAAATTTACTTTATAAAAATCCTACTGTCTCTATCCAACTCTTCTTCCTTGTAAACGATTCTTTCTTTCGTTATAAAATTAATGAAATTTCATAAAAATCAATTACTATTCTAATAATTTATAATTTAGTATAAATAATTCTACTGTTTCAAATCAATAATAATATTTATTATTATTATTAGATGATGTCAGCATTATTTATATGTAACAGTAAAAATATTCAAATCAAAAGATATTTAAAAATTTTGCAGCATATTCAAGCTAATCAAACGGATTGTTGAGAATTACATAGGATAGTAAAAATCTGATGAGATTCAGGATATTATGGAGATTACAATGAAATTGCATAATCATTTTAAATTAATTTCTTTGCTATGTATTCGAACCTATATATTGTTAAATTCTTCAATTAAGGAAGAAAGTTTAATTTCTCAATTGTATCAATAATTTGGCAATTGTAGATATTTAACACAGGTTAATTTTTTTGAATATTTTACGCCCCTTTCCACTCGGAGATTACTGAGGAGAGGGGCCAGTTCCAACCGCGGACTGCACTCATATCCATGGAGGAAGGCGGATGATGAAGAACAGGGATCGCTGGGCCGAGCCCAGCACCCCGAAAAAACTTTTCAGGAATTACCAGACCTCCTCCTTTGTGGCACGCCGAGTGTTATCACTCAGCCATCCAGCCGCACACATGTTAGGTTAGTTTGGTTAAGTCGCCATATTGCACAAGGGATATTCTGTATCTTGAGGCGGTCACTTATAGAGCCCATCATCGGCTGGCCAACACTCATGATGGGTTCAACTGGATAG
>WUQG02025069.1:0-11257 GCA_011317285.2 Androctonus mauritanicus | reverse complement strand
ATCATGCATGTATGAGATTATGCATAGATGTCAATGGAGATCATATTTGATTAATATGCTTGTGTAGAACACAAACATCTGGATTTGGTGGCTGGTTGTTTTCACTTTCCCTGTTTTCCCTATATCACTTTGCCATAGGTTTTCAAGCTATGATTTTTAACGTCTTTAATACAAGATTTCATTATCATATCATAGATACAAATCTAAGGAACATGTACATAAAAAGATATTGCATTAAAGTAGAAATGATGCCATGATTTCATCATTCCAGTGATCTATGCCATTCTTGTGGTATGAATGATGGAGAAAAATTCGCATGGTACAATTTTTTCAATTTTATTGGTTTTTTTCTTAATGAAATTTAAGTTTAACAGAAAACAGTACTGATGTAAGAAATAAAGATAGTCAATTAGTAATGGTGTTAAAAAAAATTATGATCGTTGTAGACAGTTTCATTTTGTTTGGTCTATTAAAATGATGGTCATGGTTGTGTTAGAGAGGTGGTTGTCATATGACAGGTCAAATAGCATTATTTCTATGGGAAAAAAATTGATTCCCATAAAATTGTGATCATCATGTCAGATGTTGTCTTATACAGGTGATCGTGAAGTCGGTTTTCACTGTAATCAAATTCTGTTTTTTTAATACTTGAAAAAATAATATTGACTAAACTTATTAGCATCTAGTGCTTTATTGTGAAAGTGTGACTATTAATCATTAATTAGTTATCAATATCAACTAATTAATCATTAAATTAATTTAGGTTAAAGTAATTTATTGATTCACTCTGATTGTTGCAATTATCAAATTAAGCATATAAATTATCTGAAATGGAAACTTTGCAGAACTCCCAATAGTGATAGAATGTTAGGTCATTATTCTAAAGGCCTTTGATTTGATTCCAGACTGGAACAAACTTTTATTTCAGATAAATAACTGAAATTCTTGTTTAATTATTAATTTACAAACAGAACAACTTAATTATTAATTATAATTTATTCTAAATTATTATTGCTTGAATTATTTGTTAAAAAAACAAGCAAAATAGTGTGATAGAATTAATTAATCAAATAATAACCAAATTTTATTAACTAATTTGATTATTATTAGATTATAAATAACCAAAACTCTCAGAACTAAAATTTATATAGATTTTATTTCATTTAATAATTTAATTAAAAATTCAATATAAAAATGTATGTATATATTTTTATATCTGCAGGCTCATGATTCACCTGTTCGATGCATGGTTTGGAGCCATAGTGATGTGTGGATGGTTACAGGTGATCACTCAGGATATGTGAAATATTGGCAGAGTAACATGAACAACGTAAAAATGTTTGAAGCACACAAGGAACCGCTACGCGGAATAAGGTGGGCATCTGTGGTGAGAGAAAACCAGGATAGTTTTGTTGCAGTGGGTGAAGTAATTAGTTTTTCCCAACAACTGACTTACTGGTATTACTCTCAACTATTTATGATGTTGAATGTTATTCTTGTAAATGTATATATATCAATAGTGAGGATTTATTCAATAAAGTTTCATATACTTAGGATTAGAATTTGTATATAGAACTTTTGTAAGTTTTGAGAATATTCAATAAAGCTTTGCCCATTAAGGTAAAAATTTTTACAAATGAAATATTTATGTATTACCCCTTTCGATTTTGTATCAATGAAAAGTGCAATAAAATAAAAAATAAAGGTATTAAAATATTAAAGAAAAGTTATTAAAAGCAATTTTATCAAATAAATAAATATGGAAATAATGAATTTTGATGTAATTTACGTTTTTGGAAATTCTGTACAAATTTTTTAGGCAAATAAAAGCAGGTTGTTTTGGAAAAAGCCTGTTCGTGTTCGTTATTTCAAGAAATTCTTTCCCCTTATCCAATATCTAATAAAATATTCTATTGAATCAATTTTAAATAAAATATTCCTTTTTCATTTTCTTAATAAAACAAAAATTTTTGAATTATCAAGAAGTTATCTTTGGCAAAGTAAAATACAAATTTTTTTATTTAATTGGATATTTTGGAATTCAAAATAAAGATCATTATAACAAAAATATAATTAATTCTATAAAAAAAATTTAGTGATAAACATAATAGATAAATTATATTCCTGCATAAAATAAAAATTATGGCAGTTTAAAAAAAATTTAAATTTGTTGGAGTAATAAACTATTCTGTATTTGTAAATTCATTTCCAGAATACTTTAAAAATGTATTTAAATAGATGAAGTTAATATAAACATTATAAGTTGCATAGTTATAAGAAATGATTGATGCTTATGAAATAATTTAAAATTTGCAAATGAAACAAAATTTAAAGTTTTTTATAACTACTAAAAATTAGTAAAACAATATTATAAAACAAATTATGTTGTTGAACCTTGTTAATTAGAATAAAATCAGAATATTTATACCAATAAAATAAAATGAAAACATTATTTAAAAATAAAATGATTCTTGAATTTATAGTAATTTGTTGTAAATAATATTTTTATCTCATCTTTTAAAATTATCAAATTTATGCATGAAACTGATTATCTGAAAGCAAGGAGTATTTCATTTTCAAAGATTAATAAACTGTTCAAACAGTAAATATCATTCTCATTTTATGTTGACTAATAATTATGTGACTGAATTTTTATTGCATTAACTTAGACTGGAGAAAAAAATCTTAAAGTATAGATTGTTGAAAACATTTCTATTTGGTATATAAAGCATTTAAGATTTATTTTTGTGTTCATTATATAAGTATTTACTGCTGACAATCACTAATATGCAAATTTGCAACAAATGCTGTTGCATGCTAATTGAAAAGAATAATAAGAAAACTTGATTTGGAGAATCCAAAAGATTGGCTTATTGATCATTCTTTACAGCTAACACCTTAATTTTTTTTTATTTAATCTCAATATAAGTATGATTATATTATTTTAAGATATATTTTTTATACTTTTGTTAGTTATTACTTTTATTTTCATTAATTTCAGGGGATTATGGAATTCATTTATTATTAAGAATAAATGCATTTGTTCATTTCAGTGCATTTTGTTTATTTTTTATGAATTATCTTTTACCTGAATTCACTAATGGAAAGAATCAACCAACAATAACCTAATTATCAAGTAACTGTTATTTAAATAAAATTTTTCACTTTAAATTCTGAAAAAAGCATAGAATAAAAATAAATAAATTTTTTAATATCTCTAAGGTTATAAAATATTATTTACAATATAATTTTTAATTATGCAATTTATGATCTATAACCCGACTAAAAAAATAACTCATAATAATAATTAATATTGAAACCATTATTCCGTACAAATCTAATAATTTAATGCAAGTTGTTATATTTGATATGTCAATATGTCATTGAGATCCCATTTTGTGAATATAATAATTTTTATTTTTAATTTGAAATTTATTAAGTTTATAATAATAAATGAAACTTTAAATACATGAAACTACATAAATTGCTCAAAAAAAAAATTGATTAATAAGTTTGAAAATATCTAAAGCTATGCTAATTTTAAGCATATTTCCAAAGGAAAATAGGAATTTAAAATATAGTATATTCAACAAATCCAGAAATTTAAAATGAAAAATATTTTTATGATGTAAAAGCAGAATTTACTATTTTATTTTTTTAATGCATATTTAACAGTCATATATTTATAGAACAGAATATATTTAATTTTTTTTAAATTAATTAAAATGATTTAAGTTTTGCTATATTTTGAAATGTTTTAAATTGCTAGTTTTTAATTAGACAAAAGAATCTTATTATTTATAAAGTGATGGTTGAAATAATTATAACTGTAAATTTTTTTTGTTATAGAAAAGGTTTTAATAAAGATTTATTCTTATCAACATGCAATAAAAAATAAGAACTGATGTTTCCATTGTATTAAATACACCTAGCCCTTGATTTACACAATAGATTGGTTCTGCAAAAGTACTGTGCAAATCAGAATCGCATAAATCAAGAATAATATTTGTATAGAAAATCAAGGGATAAGTTCTGTAACATTCAATTAAATAATTTGCATTTAATTTAAATTACAAATAAATTAACATTCATTTTATACAGCTGTATAACAAAAATTTAAGAATAAAGATGCAAACCATTCAAAATATATGAAAACAAATTTATTCTATATGTTCTTCTCTTGTTAATATTGATAGTCTTTCTCAGTTCAAAATTACCATTACTGTTACTTGTTTCCTCTACCTCAGATTTTTTTTTAATTCACTTTCTAAAGAGATTTTGGAATCAGCTCAATAAAATGTATCATCAATGTTTGCTTTTTGCTTTTATTTAATTCCTTATAAAGTTTTTCATATTGAGTTAGAGAGTTGTAATCCCCTTCCAAATCTTAAATTGCAATCTGTGTGTACTATATATGTTTATTAATAATTTTAATAAACGAATGTTATATAAAAATTATGCGTGTATTGTTCTGTACAATATATATAGAAGTCACTCACCAATATTGATGGAACAGCTAATTTATCAGTGTCCACATTATTGTGCTCATCTTTGTTGTTGTTGGTGTATTTAAATCATAAAATTAAAATTTGTTATCAATTTTTCAACTGTTTAACAAAAATTTGCAATTCAAGATAATGCAAATTGAGGGTTAGCTGTATTCATATAAAACACAGATCATTTTAGAAAAAGTAGCAGATGAATTCTTCATACTCTGTATTTTGATTTCAACTAATAAAATTACAGAAAAGTCAAAACTGTTAGCAGGAAAATATATTTATTAAAAATGATTGATAATTGTTAATGATTGATAGCTTTTAATAAATACATACATCACTTTATAAAACTTTCCTAATATAGCATTATTCAATTATATTTCATGTTTTTATTTTATATTTCAAAAAGAAAATTATCTGAAAAATAATACAAAGGAACCCAGTCAACTGTGTCTTACCAATTTGAACAAAATTTGCAGAGTGGTTGCAAGTCCATGTGTTGATTCATCTGACAAAATCTTAGGTATAGACACAGCCAGTTTTTTTTAATAAATTTTTAAAGTTCGAAATTTTTGACATTTCCTTTAATTAATGTAATTGCATAAAAATTTTCAGTATCTGAATAGATGCATTGAAAATATAACTGATTCCCATGTGAATAAGCCAAGTTTGTGCTGATGAAATTTTTTTGTTTTCAATAAAAGCAGTTTTGTTTAAATTTATTCATTTTTTATATTAATTTTTAAATTCATCTTTTTTCCTGTCCTCAAGTACTGTAAAAATTTATTCTCATATTCTGAACTTTTATTTATTCTTAAAAATAAATAAATGCATTATTATTTTTACTTTAAAAAAATTATTTTATTTGGTATACTATGCCATACTATGATTATGAATACTTTTACAATATTTTATTACAAATATTTTTATAATTATAGTACTTTTATATCATGTTAAAAATTATTAAGTAAATATTGTACATATTGAAGAAGCAAAATATAATCTCAACATTTCAATATACAATGTAAATAAACAAATAGGAGTTACTTGTTGAAAAAATTTTTGACATGATATAAAAATAACTATAAAATTATTTGTAATATATTCATAACTAGCTAACCTGTACCCACATTGCCCAGGCAGTTTAATTCACAATTTTATTTATATCTTTAAAAAAATACAATAATTTTACATTAATTTTTCAACTTTTATTAAATGTAATTTACAAATAGATATAATCATTCACTATGTTTGGTCATTTTTGTACTTATTAATGTTCAAAGAAGTTTATATATTTGAGTCACAATACATGACTCAAATATAAAATTTTCTTTGAACATTAACATTGGCTGCAATATGCTACTATCTACTGATGAATGAAAGTTTTATATAAACTATGCCAATCCCTAGAGACATACAGTGGCTCTCAAAAATATTGGAACGGGTAGGTAACATGTAAATAAACCATTGGTACTCAATATTGAAGAAATAAAGGAAAACATATTTATTATATAATGATAAATAAGGTTTAAAGTAAACAATATTTCACTTATTAGAGTTTACAATAATGAAATTAAACCTGATATGTTGAGGAAAAGTAAAAGTAACACGTCACAAAAATATTGAAATGATATGAAAGCATTTAGCATGTAGATTCTGAACATAGATAACTAATATCTTGTAGGCCTTTCTTTTCTACTAATCACTTCCTTTAATCTATTTGGCATGCTCTCAACCAGTTTTTTTTTGTGTAACTTGGGGATAATTTGTTCCATTCTTCTTGCTGTCTCTGTTTTTAGATGTTCCTTAGACCATATGGGCATTTTTTGAACTTCCTTTTCCAACTTATTCCATAGATGCTCTATGAAATTCATGTCTGGTGATTATGGAGGAGGGTGAAGTACTTTCAGACAGTTATATAAAAGCCATAACTGCACAATGTGCACTTTGTGTTTTGGATCATTGTCCTGGTAAAACATGAAGTTATTCAAAATTCCCAGATGTTGTGTGCTAATTTTTAAATTTTCCTTCAGAATATTTAGATAACCAAATCTGTTCATAGGTCTGTTCAAAATATGCAACTTTACCTACCTCATTTGCAGACATGTAACCCCATACCATAACACTTCCACCACCATGTTTCACCGTTGCTTGCATATTCTTTTCTTCTAGCTCTGTATTGGGCCAATGCCAAACCATTATATTGCCATCAGAAGAGTGAATGTTAAATTTACTCTCATCACTGAAAATTGCTTTGTTCCACCATGTTATATCCTTTTCAACATGCTCTTTTGCAAACAGCAAGCATTTTCTTCTATTACTTTTGCTTATGTAGGGCTTCTTCCTAGCCACACATCCATGATATTGTGCCTTCCAAAGTACTCACCTGATGGTTTCAAGGTGAATCTCTTTCCCTTATCTTTTTCAAACTGAGCTGCAATTTTTGTGGCACTAATTTTGGGATTCTTTTTTACTTTCCTAACAATATGGTTTTCTTCCCTTTTGGAAAGAGCCTTGGGACGTCCAGATTGTCGATACAAATCAAGTCTATCTTCATTTCTAAATATCTTGACAATATTCCACACAGTGGTTTTTTCATTTGCAGCATAGAGGCTATTTGTTGACAACTTCTTTCTTTTACATGATGAAAAACCATTAACTTTCGTTGTTCCAGGGTCATACTCTTACCTCACCGCCCCATTACGTTTCTGCGTGGAATTGAGATAGCAATTACACATCTGCATGCAAATGATATGCAATACCAAATTATCATACCATGCCATTCCAGTATTTTTGTTGAACCAAAGTTGGGACAATATTCATTGTAACATTAATTTCTTCTTTTTCATCATCATTACATTTGCATAAAAACCATATTCACATTCCACGATATCCTGGTCTACTAAAGATAAATATTTACTTTATTATTTCCTTTTTTGTAGCGTAACTACTAAAAATGGGTTCAAACTGCTAGCTGTTCCAATATTTTTGAGAGCGACTGTGTATTAATAATACCTCTCTTATAATTTGTTAAGATAAAGACCCTAACAAAGAAAAATTGTTTCATAAAAATCAATTTAGCCCTTCTTGCATTATAAGCAAACATATAGCATATATAATGTAGATTATAATTTCTTTAAAGTATAAAATAATGATGTATTTATTTTTGCATGTAAATAAAAAGTTCAGAATAGGAAAATGATCCTATATAGCACTTAAGCAATATAGTTCAATCAGTTAAGTTTTTTCCCCTGAAGAAGGATTGAGTCCTCTATTTTTCCATGGATTCTTCCAATAATATTTATTTCTAACTGATTCAGTTAGTTTTCTAGTGACTGGAGTTCAGATTTTATATGAACTGTCTGGATCCATTTGATTCTTGGACAACCTCTCTTATTTTTCTGCCAAGTCTTGCATGCAATGCCAAATAAGGAATTCTAATAGCATGCATTCTTTCAATATGACCATACCATTGAAGTTATTTTTATTATATTGTATCTATAATAGAAATTTTGTAGTTTAACTCTTTTCTAATACAGTAGTTTCATTAAACTCAATATCTGATCCTTTAGGTTTTATTATTTCCTTTTTTTAATATCCATGTTTCTGAGGCATAGATTAAAATTGGAATAATTATAGTATTATAAAGTTTAATTTTAAGAGATTTAGAAATTATTATTTTTTTTTCATATTTTATCTGATTTATTGAAGGCTGAACAGGCTATTGTGATGCTATGTCAACTATTAAACCTAGAATTTAAATTTTCAGTAATTTAGTTCTTAAATAGCTAAATTGTTCAATTAGAGTATCATTAACAGTGATATTTGAATTTTCTCTACTTTTACAAATCGTAATTTTTGTTTTTTTCAAAGTAAATAATAAGATTGTAAACTTTAGAGCATTGTTTAGTTTATTCTAAAATTCACTTATTTATCTTTAATATTGAGAATTAACATCAGCATATTTTGTGGTTTAGGCTAAAACCATTTAATTCCTCCTTCACCTAGCTCTAGATGAGGAAGGAGGAATCAAAACCATTTGATTTGAACTTTAGAGCTAGGTGAATTATTTCTTCAAGATAGATTTTAAAAAGATAAGCAGAGATGAGACATTCTTGTGCTACAATTTGCAGATGTCTATTTTGTCAGTTGCAAAAGTTTTAAATTTAATAATTGTATCAGTATTAGAGTGATAGTTTCCAAGTAAGTTTAAGATTTTGTTATTTGTTGGTTTCAAATTTTTTAGCAGCACTAGTCAACAGTTTAGGGAAATATTTTAATTTCATTAAAATATTTCCCTAAACTGCTGACTCAAAAATAGACTCGTAATTCTAGAGCACAAAAATTGAATCTATTGTTGAATGGTTCCTTCTGAATCCAGTTTGTTCATCACTAAGTAGAGAATCAAAGTATATTTTGGAGGACTCTTGTAAAAATTTTGTATGGGTGGTTGAATCGTATGGATTGGTTTATAGTGTTGTCATTTTTCTTGTTGACTTTTTTATGGATGGGAATGGTGAAACCAGTTTTCTAATCTTTAATGATGTTTCCTGTAGTTATGATTTTATTGAAGAAGGAAGTTAAAATTAATTAAAGGTTCATTGTCCTGTTTCCAGAGTTTTGATGAGATTTGGTCAATTCCTGGGGCTTTATATGACTGCATTTGTTTTAAAGCAAATTGTACTTTAGAATTAAGAATTTCAAGATTATTCATACATATATTTGTAGAACGGTTACAGATAATCTTATCACTCATTGTCACTCTTGAATATGTTTTGAAAGTGGTCCATCCAAATTGTTATTTTTTGGATTCTCAGTTTCATTTTCATGGGAATCAACCATTGAGAGTGGGAAGAATGAAAAGTTCTTTATATTGTCCTTTATAGTCTTAAACAGAATCCTAGGTTATGATGAAAAGATTCATTACATTGCTCAACTTTTTCATTCAGCTAAAATTCCTTATCATTATTAAGCCACACAGAGGATTAATCACCGTAATCCAAACATAAAGCCGAACAAGCACTAACTCCCCCTGGTGTACAGTTTATATCAAAATTTATTCACCAGGGGGAGTTAGTGCTTGTTCGGCTTTACGTAAAATTCCTTAGCTTGCCTGCAGTCTGTCAATTTTATTTTTTAGCTGTATAGTTATTATGGAAAAAATGAATCTAAAAAAATAATATAAAAAGTGAATAAATTTTAAAAAATTATTTTTATTGAAAAACATTTCAATGAGAATCAAATTTGTCTTATTCACATAGTTTTTTCCTGATGCAGCTATTTGAGCATTGAATTATTTTATGTAATTAAGATAATTAAAAGAAATGTTAAAAATAGTAAACTTTAAAAATTTATAAAAAATATTGGTGAGTGCTTACATCTAAAATTTTGTTAGATGAATCAACACATCAATTTCCACCACCCTACGAAATTTCATTCAAATCTGAGTGTCATAGTCAACTAGGTCCCCTTGTTAGATTATGTATATAAAACAAATTAACACACAGACAGACCAGGTCCAGAGCTCTCTTTTATAACTGAAGGTGTAAGACATGGAATCAAATCCTGGTCATCCAAGATAGTATGCAAATACTTTACAATGCAGCCATCCAGTCAAATTTTTTTAAGCCTAATGTTATTGAACATTTAATGAATAGTAATATAAATGCATTTTTAGGCTTTTATATGCATTAGAAAATGAAAAACTTTGATTTCCTTTACAGCACTAGTCTGAAAAATAACTACTGTAATAACAAGGCATGCCTGTATTTTCTCAGTGTTGTTAGCAATACTGGCTTTTCTATAGTTTTATATAACAGATAAATAATTTATCATAAAATTTTTTCTTAATTTTCATTTTTAAATTTTGAAAGGAAATTTATATAACAAAGAAATTTTGAATGAATATAGTAATTATATAGATAATTTGCAAAATTTTTATATTTTATATAGAATTTATTTATTAATAGAGATATAATAAAGGTAAAATTGCTATTTCATGCTTTTTGGTTGACTATGTGAATCTTTAACAAAATCTTTATATGAATAAGAATAATATAGCAATTTTATTTTTTGATGTGCTGCTACTGTTTCCAGGCAGGAATTTCTTCCATTCTTGGGAATTTTTTTCATTTTCTTGTTCCTAAATCCTGAGAAAAGTTGATCAGGAAATTGAGGAAAATCAGATCCTAGAACTCACAATGGAAAATAAACTTACTATCACTGTATCTTTTAGACATTTTTTTCTATTTATCATTATCTAAAGTTACATTGTGTTACAATATTATGCACATGTGACACCATAATCAGATAACACATGACCAGCTAATTTTAGCTCTTGTAAATCAAGCATAATTTGATCATGGAGAACAGAATACAGTTTGTATTTACATAAAAAATATTTATTTTCACAACCCAGGATTTGACTACAAAGTCATCTTCAGGTGAACTAATTAAGGAAATCTAAGGTAGCATACCTTAATATGACATTGCAATCAAATCCTGGGTTGTGAATATAAATATTTTTCTGTGTAAATGCAAACTGTTTCTGTTCTTCACAATAAATCATTTCCACAAAGTGACAACTGATATTACCAACCACATTTGATCAGTTTGTTTGCAGCTGATGATTGTGATATATGTTTAATACATTGCATGATATATGTAAAAACTCACTATATACTATAAGGCTTGGTAAAATAAAGTTTACATTAATTACATTGTTTATATTTTGAGAAAACCTGAAATATAACAGAAATGAT
>WUQG02025058.1:0-11257 GCA_011317285.2 Androctonus mauritanicus | reverse complement strand
AGGGATATGTAATATCCGAAAACGTTATACCATATAAAACTTGTATGCTTTGCTACAGTGCTTGTTTGAAGTTTTACTGTATAATCTCTGTTTTCAATTATAGAATATTTCATATTTTCAGACAATTGTTTTTTTTTCATGGAGCTTTATCAAAAATTTCAAAATTGATCGAGTCTGCATTAGACAAAATAATTTAAGTAACTACACTCCCTGTGGATAATGTCCCCAATGTAGTTTTGCAATGAGTGTTTAAAATAATAATGAAAATGCTTTTATTACTGTCAATTAGATTTAAAATTATATTTGATATGTGAAATCCATCAATGATCATCAGAAAATGTTTTGTGAATTTACATTATGCTGTTTATGAGAATATTACAAAATGGTTGAATTTTGTTTCTTTGCTAAAACTTGATATCAATTTAACATTTAATTCACAAACTTGAATAAAAGGCTACTATTTTTTTATTTATCATTTTCTTAAAAAATACCAACTATAATTTAATCATAAATTCAACAACAATTATAATTTAGTTTAATATATTTTTTGATAGCATTCAAATGTGGAAGACAGAACAAGTTTTGAATGTAAATTCTTTATAACATGAGAGAAATCTGGAAGAAAAGAGAATAAAAAAAAAAAATCTCATACTGTTAACATTTGATAGTAGTGAAAGTAAAATATTCTTAAATATTGATATAAAGAGAAGTACCAAACTGCTTTACTAAAATTTTCAAATTTTGAAAAGGATTAAATAATCCTTAAATTTTTGAATTTATTGTAATTCATATACAGGTACATGTTAGTACAAAAATAATAAAAATTTATTAAAATGGAATGCAGCTACAAGAAAAAATTAATTATTAGATGGTTTATTTATATTGAATGCCAGAAGTTTGCATATTTACAAGTTAAAGTTACAAAGTCTAATTTAGGAGATAATATGAAGACAAAATAAGTTTTCCTGCTGATGTTATAATAATAGTTCAAAAAGTACGATTTCTCATTGTTTATTTAAATAAAATAACATGCAGCATAATTAATATGGCTGAACTTGAGTGTAACATTCACTTTACTTCTCTATAATCTAATCATAAAGTCTGTTTAGGCATGTCAACATATCAATTTGTCAATTCTTTCATAACAGAAAAGTGATTCTTGGGTGCACAACCATTTTTTTTTTACTTTATTTTGAACATCTTCATTGGAGTGAAAGCACTGACCTCTGAGGTGCTTTTCATCATCTTTGGGAACAGATGGAAATCTAATGGTGCCAAATCAGGATTATATGGTGGATGTGATAGAATTTCCCAGCTCCAAGAATTCAAGAGATTCACAGTTATGGTAGCACTGTGAGATTGAGCATTGTGATGCAAACGAATTCCTTTGGTCAACAATTGAGTCTTTCACCAAATTGCTGCCTTGAGTCTATTAACAACAATAAATAAGCTGCTCATCAGGAGTTTCCCAATAAGCAGCTCATTTATTGTTGAACCTGGAGATTGAAAAATCAAGCAAAAGAATTCTATTAAGATTCCAGAAAACAATAACCATTATTTTCCCTGAAGAATGTACTGTCTTGAACTTCTCGTTGGTTGGAAAATGAAAATGCTTCCAGGTCATTAATTCAACTTTGCTCTCTAGAATGTAGTGGAAGACTCAAATCTCATTTCCCGTAACAATTTGGCTTAAGAATGCTTCACCATACTCCTCATAACTGAAGAAGCATCAACGATGATCCCAAGTGTATTTTGTGTCATCAGTCAATAGGGAATCCACCTGGAGCAAACTTTATTGTAATTCAGTTATGCATGAATGATGTCCAAAATGGTATCTTGCAACAGATCTGGAAACTTTATTTGCAATTGAGCAGTATTCATGCATCTATCTGCTTGTACCACTGCATCAATGTTCTGAACAATATCAGCAGATGATAGCTAACCGCTTCTTTGCTCATCCATAAATCACTCAACTGCTGTCAAACTTCCTGCATCGTTTATGCACATGTTGTACTGCTATCACATTAGCACCATATACTATCATTAACTCGCAATAAATTTCAATGGATGGAACATTTTTAACTCATAAAAAATGAATTATAGAAGGCACTTCTTTCTTTATCCACTCTCTCAGTACAGCACCACCTTTCACTACTGCTGTCTGTTCATTTAAACTGAATGGGTGGCTATTACTGCCATCTGGTGCTGAATATATATATTAACTAACCCATACTTACACTCTTAGCAGGAATAAGTTGAGTGTAAATAAAATAGAGAACTTTACTTTTTGAATTATCCTCATATAATTGCTGAACCAGATTTTATCATTTTCAATAGATAAGATAATTCTAGCTTTTTTGAATTATAGAACTTTTTGCAAATACTTTAAGATAAATTTCTTCATAACTTGAGATTTTGTTGCGGAATTTCAGAAAAGATTGAAATGAAACAGTTGAGTGAAAAAATGTTGGACATCTATGTAGCAATCATTATTGCAAAGCATTAGATGGTAGGCTTTATAAAATGAAACTTTCCATCAAATAGTTTTCTTAAGTATGAATTATCATAAATCAGATAGTTATGAATTAGAAATTCTTCTATATTTTTTTAAATTTCACTACTACACTTTATCAGAAGACCGATAAACTGTATCAGAATACTGATATCAGTTATAAGCAATAAGTGGCATTGAGCAGGCCACAACACAATACACCAATAGAGAATTACAGAATGACAACCAGAGCATGGGAAAAGACATTCTGAAAGGCAATAACAAATGATGGAGAGATGATATAAAAAAGTAACTGGTTCTTAATGGATGTAGACTCATCTGAAAACAAAAAGGAGACATATCCAACAGTAGATGAAATTAGAAATGCTGATGATGACTATAATTTTTCAAGTGTTTCATATAATTGCTTTTCTTCATTTTTAGGGAAAAACAAAACATAAATGTTTAAATGCTATTCTTCTTTTTTTTATTTTTATCCACATTTTATTAATAAATACAAAACTAAAAGCAAGCAAAAGAACAAATATTTAATTATACAGAAAACTGTGAAATTGATAAAAGCTAGTAAAAGGAAAACAGTTCACACGATTATTCTTTAAGTACCAATCTCAGGAAGTTAAGAGATATTCAGGAAGTTTTCATTAATCATCTGAAATATTTTTTCTGCTTTTTAAGAACAGCAGCAGAAATTCTTGATATAGAAAATAAAGAATATGAAAAATTATTAATGAAAAAACTTCCTGAATATATCTTAGACTCCTAAGACTGGTGTTTAGAATATTAATGCATAGAATTATATGATTACAGAATACTGGTAATCATGTACAATTGTATTGTACAAGAAAATGTTCCTGATTCTACATGGATCTATAGTGCAGCACTAATTTAATTAATATGTTATCAAAGAGACAATTTGATTGTCATGTTTCTATTATGTTGTAATGGCTTTCTAACGAATTGAATTTAATTCAGAATTTTATTAAGAATATTTTTTTTGTGTTTCTAGATTATTAACTAATGATGGCTGCTATGTCAACAAAAAACATTAAATATATTTAATACTTATATTAAAATATTTTTCTATTAACCTCCCCCATAATCATCTCAATTTTTTTTTGCCTATTTAGTGCATTTTTTAATAGTTTCAAAAGCAAAATAGTAGATGCAATATTAATATTGTATGATTAGTATAGTAAAAACATTTTCCATTTAACTTAAATATTCAATATTCCTGATCTTTGACTTTCTTAGATTTTGTGTATACAATATATTATTTATAGTAATTTTTAAAATAGATAAATATAAAGAAGTTCATTAATATTCAAATACTATTATTATTATAAATTATTATACCTTACATTTAGCAATATATGAAACAATATTTCTTATATGAAAATTAATATATTATGAAATTATATATTATAATTCTGTTAAACTACTCTCTTATCTTAAATTAAGCAAATGCTATAAAACTTACACAACTTATATAGTTCACAAATTGATGTCTTCGAATTAAATTATATTTAAAATTGAATTAAATTGTTTTTAAGTTTAATATCAAAATATTTATGCAATTAATAAATTATAAAAGTAATTATGTTACTTTCTACATATACATAGAATAAACAAAAAATTATCAGTAACAGATATTAGAGAATTCTGATAATTATATTTAAATGGTTTAATAATATTATCTTTTCTGTGTGAATTCAATTTATTACTCTCCCTTTTCACTAATAGATCATAGCCTACAATTTTCTGGTAAACTTAATAATCTATTCAAATCAAGCTTTAAAATTTACTGATATGTACTCAATATTTTACTTGATAGTTTCAGAGATTTCAGTAGACAATTTTGATACATTAAATTAATTATTACATAAATATCCTATCATCAGTTATTTCACAATTTCTTATATGCAGAATTAAGATAAAAAATTATATATATAATTCTGTAAACATTTTTTAAATTATGATTTTGAGAGAATAGAGTTTGATATATACATTAACATCAGTATTTTAGGATAAAATTTTTTTTTTACTTAATTCAAGAGTTTTCAATGTTTTCTACAGTACTTTATATTTCATTTTTAAAATAAACACATTTTAAATATCATTTATTTTTCTTTAGCATTTCAATATTACTATTTTATATATATAGTAAGTCCAAATTTAATGTCAATATTGGATTCTTGAATATCACAACTTTAACTGAAACGATATTAATTGAAATCAGAAATCTCAAGTTCGTTATAAATATACTCTAATATAAGTCTTTCTAGGAACAGACTTATATTAGAGATATACTCTAATATAAGTCTGTTCCTAGAAAGCTTTCTGATACTAGGAGAGATACTATTTAGTAATTTCGCTATCTAATCATTACTGTATCATTACAATAATGGGATGGCATGAATGAAAAGCATGGTTTAATTGTAAATTTTAAATGGAAAATATTACATAGCTATTATGTCATGATTTATGATAAAAATTTCTAATAAAGAGACATTTTAGAATTCACAGGTGTTAATATTCATGATTAGTCTTTCTTAATTAAATTAATATCAGTTCTCAATCATTTGATAATTGTGATAAAATTCCAGTTCCTATCATAATTTATTATCCAATGATGAATATAATGGAGATCAGATGGATATAGAAAAGGGGATAGGCAAGCTGGACCCATTTTCTTCACATAAAAGTTTCCAAAGAGTAAGAGCCTAATTTCATCTCAAGTCCTTTAATTAGAAAATTAAGCATTTTCATGTGGAGTCATCTGACCAATTGTTCTATTGGAATATATTTAGCACAGTATTCATAAAAAATATTGTTTATTTGAGTTAGCACTGATATAAAATATAATTACCTGGTTTTTCTACAACTACGTTTCTAACTCATTAATGTTTCTCTTATGAAATGAAAAATAAGAAAACACTTTATTCTGTTTCTCTGCCTTAAAGAATTATTTTTTTAATTAATTTATTAAATTTAGATTTAATTTTAAAAATTAGTTTTCAAGGCATAGGATATACAGATTCAATCCCAGACCATCTGGGTAGAAAGCTGAAGTATTTCTATATAACTAATCTAATTGATAATGAACTATTAAAACCATTAGAACTATAACAAAAAAAAAATTAAAATTTTAGCTGGTTTTATTTAAATTAAATATAACCAGTTGATTTGCTTAGAAGTTTAATTAATAGAATAAAAAGGAAGCAAATAATTACTTCCCTAGAAATATTACATTAGCTGCAGAAATTGTCAAGTTTGACTTTTTATTTTCATGAACTATAGATATTGATAAAAGTGGTCATTTTTTTTCTGAAATATTAAATATTCAATTAAGAGAATTTTGTAAGATGCTTTATTTTTTAAATTAAATATCTTATTATATGTGATTTCATTCCAGTTATTTCAAAAAATATTCAGACGACAAGCATAGCTGCTTTGTTTTTTTTTATTGAATTTTACAACTTTTCTTCTGAATAAATACTAAGTGGACATTCAATGCATGAAGAGGCTATCTACAGCCATGGTAAAGATTGACAGTGAAATTAAAAATGGCACTGAATGGACATAATCTTAACTCTCTTGAAAAAAAACCGGAGGTATGGATTCAGAATTAAACACAAATACTCTAGAGTGGAAGTACTGCAGCTAATCAGCAGTCTGATCAACTGGCCACCATTACTGCAAAATCATTGATGATGGTCATAATAAATACTTATTGTAAAAGATCATTATCCTAATTCAGACTCTTGTACTTATAACAGGACACACTTCTAATGGAATATATTTCAACTTATGTTAGCTGACTTAGTAAACTTGCCAAATGAAAATACTCACTATTTCTGGTGATTGAATTAATATATGGCATTTGTAGTAGTTCATAGTAATGGAGCATAGAATAAACAAAGTTTTGTTTTAAGATAGGGAAAATAGAAACTGACAATGCAAACCAAATATCAAACCATGGAATGGAGTACCTTGACATCACTCAGACCAAAAAACTTTCATTTTGAGAAGTTAAAAACCAAAATGATGCTGGATCACTTTCTTCAACAACCAGGGAATCACCCACAAAGAATGTGTTTCACAAAGAGTGACAATAAATCAGAAATACTAGAGAGATATTTTGCATTGTTTATCTAAATGAGTTCGTCAAATAAGATCTCAATTTGATATTCCCAATTTTTCCTTCACCAGACATCCTTTTCCCAAAAATCAAATTAATACTGAAAGGACAAAAATTTGATGACACAGAGGACATCAAATATTGATTTAATGCCATGATTTCCTTTGTTGCATTTTTTTAATGCAACAAAGGAAATCATGGCATTAAATCAATATTAGTTCAAAGTCTGTTTCCAGCAGCTTTACCCCCCATAAGTGTATAACCTCCCAAGAGGATTAGAATACAAAAACTGGAGCACTTCTAAATAGGAAAAACAAGTTTATTAAGTTGTTAATTCCTAAGGGAATTATTTTTAAAAATATTAAAACTTATGTTCAATACCGTATGCTGTTTTTTTTTACTACAATAGTCCAGGAACTTATTAGACAAAGTTTGTAGTTGTAGATAAAAGAATTAATTGATGCATCTTTGAGATCACAGTGAATGGCATCATCATTATGGTAAATTTCATAAAAATGCAATGAATAGCTTAAGATATGTTAAGAGAATATGTCAGAGGTTTGAACATCTATCATTTTTAAATAGTTGCAACTAGAAGTTAATTGATGCAACATTTAAATAGTTTTAAAGGTAAATCATCATCAAATTTCATGAACATATTTTCATTGCAAGCCTGAAATGCCTCAATTCCTGGGACAATTTTAATTCAATAATCTCTTACACTCAGGCTTATAAAAAGTCATTTTTAAGTTTTTAAGTCATAAAAAGTCATTTTATAATGCTTATCTGTTTCTGTGCATTCCCTAAGTATTTGCACATCTCTACATCATTTGACATATCAGGAGCAAATCTTATAAAAAGTCATTTTATAAGATTTGCTCCTGATATGTCAAATGATGTAGAGATGTGCAAATACATAGGGAATGCACAGAAACAGATAAGCATTCAATTTTATATTTAATAAAACCTCTATTTAGCAGATTAATAGGAGAAAAGAGTCCATTGATGGACAAAGTCTATTCAAGTGAAAGTATTTTGAAAAATACAATACATTAAAATCAAGAAACATATTATAATTTTATTATAATATTTTTCTTGATTTAATATAATAATATATATAAAAAAAATTATTTAAATAAAAATTTATATTTTATTTATTATATTCACCATTTTTTAATTAATGGAAATTTTTTTCATGATCAATAGCAGTGATTGAAAATATATTTCAAAATGTTCTTTGAAGTCTAAATAAAAAATTTTATTATTAATATTAAAACCAAAATTTTTTGAAATAGGATTCATTAAACTAATGCTCTACTACATAGATTTTTACTTTTTAATATAATTACAATAAGGCCTGATTACAACTTTGTTATACTAGAAATATTGGATAAGATTGAAGATATTTCCTACTCATATTTTGTATAGATGCTCCAGGTAGCAAAATATTCATACTTTTGCTAACACTCAAATGCAATTGTTTCGCATAAAATTTATCATAGATTGGAATAATATCATGAATAAAAAACTTTCAAAAACTTGAGATCAAAGTTGTAATTCAATTTTTCAAAGATATAAAGATTTACATGTTGTTATAGGAAAAAATTATAAGAATTATAAAATTCGTCACTTAACATAAAGAAAAATTCTAATCGGCAGTTCTATTGAATTAAAGATTCATATTTACAAAATTGCATATCTTCTTCATAGTTCTTATGAGAACTTATGTCTATGAAAAAAATATATATTTGATTATTTGATAATTTTTAGAATTGTACCTATATCATTTAGATTTTATTATTATTGGTTATCAAATCTATGTAATAATATATATTGAAACCAGTTCAAATCAATTTTTTCAAAGATTTAGACAACCCATTTAGATCCAAACATTTTCCATACTGTACTAAGCATTATTGCCAAATGGAAGAACAACTAAGCTGAGTTAAATACTATTCATAAGTGTATGCAATTTGCTTTAAACAGTATCTCATTTCATGAATAATAGAGTAAACTACTATTTTCATATTTTATTTTCATTTATAAAAATAAATACAATTTGCATTTTGGTACATAAGGTTTGTAATTTGATCACAACATTAAATAGAATAGTGTGTGTATATTATGATACCTACATTATTTATCCAAGGCTAGATATAAATTATCAAAAACTTTTAAAAACATATGGTAAGACAATTTGGTAATTATTTTCTAAGAATTTATGAAGATTTTTAAAATCTTATCTCTATAATATACTATTAATCAAAACTATAGGATTTATATACCTTTTAAAAAATATATTCATAAAGTTTTTAGACTTAGCAAAATATTAAAAACAATTATTAAAGAAAATGAGACTATTATTACTTTATTAAAAGAAAAAAAATAATTCAAATATTTTATTTATGAATGGATCTGAACATTTTAAATACTTTATTTTAACTATGCTGTACTAGTTTATTATTTATGATTTCGTTTAATTAACTACGCAAATCAAAACTTAGATATTCATAATACGTAAAAAAATAATTTTTTTTTACCCATTCATGATTTATTTTTCAGTTGATTAAACGTCGCACATGTAATACATGCACAGTTATTTCTTTCTTTTATTTTTAAAAATGGCGACGATCTTTCCTTTCGAATTATAACAGTTGCTTCGTAATTGTCGTTCTTTATACAGGTTATATTCAAAACTTATCATAGAAAATTAAAGCTGAAATTGTATTTTCTTTGTTTATAACTTCTTAAACCCGTACTAATTAACACGCAGGATAAACTAAAGAAACTTGGCCTTCTTTTCACTTTTAAATAAATCCGCCTAATTTTTACGTTTCTCTTATAAACATTTCATTCTCAGTGCTCTCAAGCAGACGAAATATGAACTAACATGCGAAAACAAGTTCAAGGGTTAGAAATTTAAAGGTCGTTTTTTCGAATCTAAAGAAAATAATCAGTATAGAATATTTAATTATTTATATTATATTTATTTATATATTTAAAAGAAATATTATAATACTTGATACTTAAAAAATAAATAATTTTTTTTTGAACAAACATAAATTGTATTATTATAGTGTAAAGCATGATTATAAAATTTTACACATAGATTTAATAATAATTATGGATGAACGTTTAATTTTCATAAGAATTGAAATATTATAAACAGAAATTTTATTTTTCAAAATTGCATTTGATCTTGTATGGGGAGTTCAAGAACGCGGAAAATAATTTCATAGCGCGATTTTTCCTGATAAAGAAAAATGAAATTTCTGAACCATATTTCGATACGGGCTGTAGCTTTCCAGGAAATGGGCTTAAAGCTTTTAATCTCAAATATTCGGTTTTTTTTTTTTATTTCTATTGTTATAATATTACGATTTTCTCAAACGGAACAGTGGAAAAAGAAAAAAAAAAAAAAATATCAACTCGACGCTCGTTTTCATAGTGTTGTTGTCAGTTTGTTTTTGTTTATAAAAATAATTTAAGTATTTGTGTAAATTTTCATCTATTAAGAAATGGTTAATGAGTTTTCAGTTCAGTAAATGGATATCTTACATTTCTTAAATAAAAATGAAGTTATACTAAGAAACTAATGGCAATTTAAATTGGCATTGCTAATTCGTTTTTTTTTTTTTTTTTTTTGTGAAAACTGAAATCTTAGACCAATGAAATCATAAAGCCTGATATGATATTACAAAATTTTTCCTCCAAAGCACGACAAGCACCGACGAACAAAAAATTTATTACCACTAAAAACGTGCAATGTAGTTATTTCCTGGATCTTCTTGAACTCTTTATATAAATCATATGTAATTTTTTAAAACGACAAAATTTCTACTCAGTTTCAAAATAGATTATACTATATCTATGGCATTCAATTCATGTGGAAAAGTAAATGTTTCCAAATTAATTAAAGTGTCGGTCTGATGGCCACAGTAAAAGTATGGTGTGCTTCCGCCCTAGAGGATCCGTGTTCAGTTCCCGGATCCCATACCTTTTGTTTTTTTAAAAAAAAAGGATCAGGGCCCGGTTTTTTGAACTTCATCTTCCACCTGATGGATGATCTCGCTAGGAGTATCGACGGCTCATGATAGTCATAATTCCCCGCCGCTTAGTATTCACCGAGTGGAGAGCTACATAAAACCGCACAAAGAAATAATTGAAACTTGTCAAACAATAAAAATGATGTTTATAATCGTTGACCATACTAATTAATATAATAAAACGCTGTTTCGTTTGAGTTTATTAGATCCATTGATTATTACATCTCACATGACTCAAAGTTCAAAAAAAACTATATTTAACCCGTAGAACTCATGATATTTAGCATAGTATAGCAAATACGATTTGATAGCTCCAAAGCTGAATCGAAGAACGATTTACTCAAAGCTTATATTAAGTTTTGAATAAGCCCGTTTTTCAACAAAGAAACGAAAGAAGAAAATTTGAATTAGTTTTGAAAATTATAATATAGCCTTTAAAAAGAGATTTTTTATTTTTTCTTTTTTTCCCGCTTTCCAACAGGATGTTACTATGCGGTGAGAATTCCAGTGTCCACCCGTTGATAAGCTACTCAAATCGCTATCAAAATCATTATTCGGCCG
>WUQG02025047.1:0-11257 GCA_011317285.2 Androctonus mauritanicus | reverse complement strand
TCTTTCAGATGGCAAGCACTCTGTATTCTGTTTTTTCAGGCCTCTTAAAACTGAGAGACGTCTCTCATCAGAAATAAACTGTAGTGAAATTTCCGCTGTCAACAACACAGATTTTTAAGCAGTTCTCGGATTATTATTGATTTTTGAAATGTATTTCTTGTCTTATAGTATAGATCAACATAGATGATTTCTAATGTTTGTATTACATGTTATCTTAATAATTTTGTAAATTAATTATTGTGTTAACCCTTCGTTGGTCTGTTGAAAATAATTTGCATTAAATTTTAATAGGGTGTGAGAAACCGCAACGCAAAAAACCAGATTTGAGTACAAATATTTACATTTAATTGCCAAATAAGTTACTGACATGTGCATAAGGTACATACATGTAAGTACATACATTTGGAATGTTATTTTGCACAATCTGGGCATATACATAAACTGTCTTCCAAGCAAAGGTGCTTCTCACACTGTACGCAAGAGAATATTGTCTTTCTTTCTCTTACATGAAGTAGAAGCAGCCACACCATCTTCAACAGTTTCCTCTTAAGCTGATTTTACGCACAAAACCGCGAGAAAATTTCACAGACATTGTTCACTTCAATCAGAAAAACACTAACGTAAACAATGTGGTGGGGTCTCATATATCCACGACTGCTCTCAACTGTCAGGCAGCACGGAATAAATTCAATGTAATGCCACCTGTAGAGTCATCTCTAGGCAAAAAGACAATACGAAAACCGGCAAAGCCATCTGTTGCTCAGTTTGGAAGATACGTGCGGAAAAAGAGGTGATGGGGTCTGTCACACACCACTAGACCAGTTAAGGGTTAATTTTATTATAATTTACCATCACATGAAATATTCTCTACACATGTAGTATTGAAATCAACAGAATCCTGAAAGGTAATGCATATTTAGTTAGGTATTGACAAATATGAGTTTAGAACGATATATATTCCAAAACTTTTAACGTTAAATCTTATAATAATTTTTATATAATTATCTAACAAGTAATATAGTGCAGCAAAAGTGAAAAACTGTCAGTCTCAATGTTCTGGTTTTAACTGATATGTATATATATTTTTTTTCGCTTGGTATTGTTTTTCTTCCTTTCTCAATTTTTGCATAAAGTTTTCAAAAGATAACTGAATTGATCTGGATACTCTAATATATTATTTGTAGCTTATCCCACGCAAAAGTTTTAAAGGTGTAAGTTAAGTTTTAATTCATAAGAAGGACTTGATCATATCATTAAATTTATAAAAGCTGGCTTTAACTTGAATTTGAATTATCTGCTGCAATGCTTCTAATATAGAAATAAAAGAACCCTTTTAGACATTACAAATTATTTTAAAACATCAGCTCGATCTTGCTGTGATTTAAACTGCAATTATTGAAGTGATTTTGAAGTAATTAATACGATTATCTTGGAGTGAATCAAGATAGAATTATAACACTGTTCTCTTAAATTTTCGAAGATTACCTCAGTGTATTTTCTTATTTCGTTCTCGGTTGGCAAAGACAGTTTTTAAAAAAACTTCTTAGGAATAGAAGTAGTTAACTGCCATGCTTTCTTGTTAAACATTTTAATAATCAAACACTTTAAAAGTTGACAGAAAAAATATATATGTTATAACTGTAGATTAATTCCAAACAAAATATGGCATTTGAGTATTCTTGCAATATTATGAAGTGCGATTAGATGAAGGTTATTACGAAGAACAGTTTATTAAATTATATGATCTGAGATGTATCAGGAACCAATGGACGTAATAAATTAATCGCCTTGACATTACTTCTTTATGCTAAATAGGTAATATTTGGAACCTTTTTCCTCTAAATATATTATCTGTTTTAATGTTATTAATACGAAAATTCTATTCGAACAGAATCGAGAAGAAAGATATGTTTCTAACAGAATCGAGAAGAAAATGAGCGTTCAGCACTTGCATTTAAAATAAGTATAATCCTAAATATATATACAGGTTGTTTCGGAACGACGAGAACAAATTAACAGGAGAAGTAGAAGAGCTCAAAAGAACCCAATTTTGTCTAGTTAACAGGGCCTCTAAAGTGCTTTGTTTTCGAGTTATAAGATGGGAAAGGGACACCCAAAATTGTACTTTTTGCGTTACTTAAAGAAAACTGTTTCTTCCTTTTATATGATATTTGATATAGGCAACTAGTTGGAACAATGCGTTAAGTTGACTTATGGATCAGGTGATAGCCACTGTGGGCGTGAAGATGTGAGGCTTCGGGAAGGATTTTCTCTCAAAAAGCATGGTCGATTTGCAATATCCAAAAATATGAGACCGTATTCTTCAAGAGCATTAAAAATTATAAAAGTTCTCTTCAAGTATCTCGACAGAATGCACCATTTCTGAGATAATCGACTAAATGCGTTTCAGAATTGCTTTATTTGCTACTTTTCTGAACAACTAATTGTCCTACAGAGAAGCTGACATATGACAATATTTGACCAAAACGTAAGACAGGTATAGGCGATTTATTAGCTATGGTGGTATAAAAACATAAAGAAAAGCAACAGAAAATAACAAAATTACCACGTTTATTTACAAAAGTTGCTGAAAATTGCGACCACCGACAGCAATACAAGCCAAACTTCAAGGGAGATATCCAAACATCGAAAAGATCAAACCTAGACATGGGCGCTCCTTCAAATTTTATCATATATCTAATCCTGATTACATTTCGATAAAGTGATAAATAATAAGGGGCATCCCAGTCTGTTTTCCATGTTATCGTATAGGAGTTAGGCTTAATGATGGTTGCAGATATGCCCACTTGATTATTATTGGCAGTTTAAGTTTGATTTGAATATCTTCCTTGAAATATGGTTTCTAGTTTTCTAGAGAATGCAAATAGTTTCAAGTATACAAGTTAATTCTTTCTTGAAATGCATTGGTAAACCAAAAACTCATAAAATTGGAAATTCTTTTCCTGAGATATAATGCTAAAATTGAGTTCAACAGTGTAATTTGGTAGATGTGAATTTATGATTAAACAGTGTCGAATTAATCTGATGATAATTTAACGGAAATTTTAATAATTTACATTAATGTTAATACAATCTCGTATGTAATTAATGATTAAACTATATAGAGATAATGGTAAAATAAAAAAGCATGACGAACTCAAACAAGTTTGCAGTTTTTGTCATGTTGTTTCCTATACGGATTTTACAGTTTCATTTAAAATAAGTAGATTGTATATTAAAAAAATTCTTATATATATATCTTGTTATATATTTAATTGAAAACTGATCTTTCAATCCAAAAATATTTAAAAATACTAAGCACAATTATTTTATTTCGACAAAAAAAGTATTAATTTCAAAGATACATATAAAAATATATTCGTTCAACAATTATCTAGCTTGGTCGAATTTCATCTTCAAAATTGCGAAAAATTAAAATTAATATTCTGATTCTTATTTATAGGAATCCACAAATGTTAAAAGTAAGATAATTATATTTTTTTCTAATACATGATTTTGATTTTTCGTTTTTTTTTACTTATTTATAAATTTCATTAATTTTTTGTAAAAAAACTTTTTACAAAAAAAAAATTGTTTATATTCAAACTTTCGATATTATTTATTGGGTAAAAACATGGTTGAAATATATTTTAAAACGATAAGAATTGTTTCATTCTGATTTCGTTGTTTACGTCTTTCAAAAGCGGTTTGACTTGTATTATATATATAGTATCCCTATACCGAACTCTGAAAATTTAATATCTTTGAAAAATAGTTGAGGTCTAGCGGAATTAAATATTTATTCTGCATTAGCTAACAATGAAAAATCTATAAATTAGAAACTCTAACACTTCTGGCTCGATAAATTTTATATTTTTGAACTTGGTACTTTGTTAGCTACCGGCAGCCATTCTGGTGGTTCTAGCACCGAACAGTAGGTACCTTGGGAAGTGTCACAATTTACCGTAAAGATTAAGATTAGAGGTATTCTCTTAGTCCTACTTTGATGACATATAGAGTAGTTTATGTGACGTCAGCCTGACAAATGTACTTCATCTATAAAACTGCTGTAAACCAACGGTAGCAGAAAGTAAGATAAATGCCACAGATTTATTTTTCTTGTCGAAACTGAAAACAGAGTATTTAAACGTGAGAGAGTCCGTTCCGAGATGACAGAGTCCGTTTGAGTATATTTCGCCATAACTCTTTCCATAAAGAATTCTGGCGAAAAGTTCTGGACTTATCGTATTAGCAAACATCTAATCTATGACATAATAGATTAGATGTTTGCTAATATGATAAGTCCAGAAACATTTTCAATACTTTGAGCCAGTCTTGGTTTGTCGAAACATTGAACGTGTAACTAATTCAATCAGTCATTTTCCGTCTTATGTCAGTTTTCCACTTGATATACACGAACAATTACATACGAAATTAAGTCAATTTTCTTTAGGTAAATTATATATTACCATCATTTCATATTTTAAAATCAACTATGCATTACTAATGTAAAATGTGAAAGAAGACTATTGTGGAATTTGATAATTCGTTTAATGTTGCCTCAGTTATAAATAATAATATAATTGTATATTTATAAATGTAATGAAATATTCAAGATTTCTGATATTTTTATTATATCACGTATGGTTTAATTTTGTGTATCGTCTATCATCAGTAATTCATCTATTGTAAAGCAGACTCGATGAAGATTTATTCCAGAATTTTTCGTAAAAATAATCGATTTCTATTAAAAATAAGCCATCCGATGACAGTCGAACGTTATTGGATCCCATAATGAAAAACGTTCTAAAGAATTAACTAACTATATTTGAAAATATTAACAGTAAAACATATTTGAACAAATAGTTAACAAATTTGAAATCAATTAACAGTTAAATAAGAAAAATTCTCAAAAGTTTCTTACATTTAAAATAAATATCCCAATAATTTTTATCTATATGTTTACTTCAATAATTTCATAAAATTAAGTGATATAAGCATTGGTTATCAATTCTGTTTCTAAGAATGGAATTGAATTTCTAGTTATTCAATTCCTTTGTTTAATACTGAATTTCATATGGAATATCCTAATAATTAGTAAAAAATAGCTTTTTTTATAGCCACTTTCTAATATTAATTATTATTTAGGTGAAATATTTGTTGTTATGTTGTAGAATAAATTATTTTGGATTTGAAAACAATTACAGATTTATCTTTTTCTTTCTTCAAGTACATCAGTAAAATTACAAAAAAAAAAAACAAAAATATTTGTTGATGGTAAATAATTTATTACTACTTTCAAATAAGTATAATATACTTTATATGCGATTATCATATACAAAAAAATAACACACCAAAATCCTGCTAGGTTACTCACAAAAGAAAAGAGGAAGTGTAGAAGAGGTGAAATGATACTAGCATAGCCTTGAAAGATGACATCACATACTTCTATTCCTATACACTGCGCTACAGTCATTGTATACTTCACAAAAATATGCTCTTATATTCTCAAACCCACACATTTTCAGATCTTTCTCTACCCTCTTCCTTTTTCACCCTATCCTGTATTACCATTCACATGTCAGTATAATCTTAATTTTTCAATCTCTTTTCACTTATTTGAACCACATAATTTCTTTCTGAAGTTAACACGCCTTCCTCAAGTCTTATATTAGATATTAAGTACATAGTTATAAAATAATCAGCATGACAGCCTTAGCAAACAGCTGAAATATGGGACTCTACCAGCTTGGCATGGAATCCTTCTGGAATAAATGGAGAGTTATGGGACATTACGAACTAAAACCGATAACTCAGATGATAAATGAAAAATTAATCACGAATTTAGCTGATCATTCGTACGGATCCTAATGTTTTTACTATAAAATGTTACATTATCAAAAGTTTGAGTTTTGTGCTAAAATATTATATTTTTAAATACTCAACTTTATCTTATCAAAAGTTAGCGAGATGACCATGTATATGAGGCCATTTGGATACCTTCCAATGGATATCCATGATAGCAAGTATTCGATGTTACCATGGAGGATCCTGATCCAAATCCGATCGTTACAGATGCATTTTCCAAGAAGGGCATAAAGAGAACCGTTGAATCCCATTCTTCAATGATTCGATTATTGATCCTACTAAGGATGTTGATCGACCGGTAATGGGATCTAAACGTGACCGTTGCAGAAACAAAATATTTCTTGTGAGATATGCGGTTTAAGAAATAACTAAGGTATGGTTTAATGGTAGAATTAGAAGATATATTCAATGATTTAACTTTTCGAACAGTGAAAAGATGAGAAGAATATATGAAATTGTGAGGAAAGAGAGAAATAATTCATCGGAAGAGAGGGTGTCTTTTGGTAGCGTTATAATAGGATATGCGAATTAGACAAGGAGTCATTGTGCCCCTATCAGAGGCCTATCAGATAAATAAACAGACAATTGATTTTTAATGAAGTTATTTCCCTCCGCAATTTTTATCAATCTTTATATTAGAATTATTTATAAAAGATTATAATTATTAGACATTAATAAAGATGATTACAAATACTTTAAAGAGAAATTGTTAAAACTTATTTTGTTTTTATTACTTTTTAAATTTTCAAAGATAAATATTGTTTTCTCTATTAGTATGGCAGATTATAATTCAAAACTTTAAATTCTTTATGTATTTTAAATTTTATGTTTTTAACATCGATTTTTCTTTGTAAATGCATCGACTACATTAATTATTGTAATACATTTTTAATAATATTTTTTTTTATCAATAAGTATCCACATTCCATTCCGGAAGAATACGAAGTGGCGGAGCGGAACAAGCTTTATCACAAGTTTCTCACTCCGCCAGAGGGATCAAACAGATTGTGGAGGCTGGGGATCGACAAGCCGGGTTTGGACCGTATAAGAAACATTTTCAAGAAGTGGGATCCAAGAATCGAACTCTGATCCTCCAAACTGTAAAATCGAATCGTTTCCACCTGGCAATCCGGCATACACTTTTTCTCCGGTATATTAGAAATATCAAAATTTATTGAATAATATATTTTTAATTGCTATAGCTTTCTAATAAAACTCGAATTAAACATTATGATTTTCATTAAATTTAAATAATTTTTTTCAAATAACATAAAATTGATATAATAAATTAAAACTTTATGTGTATTATACCAATTACTGCCTTTATCAGCTCTTTGTCATAGACAAAAACACCCAGTTTTATCGGATTATAGGTCATACCCCATTTTAGGTGTAATGCGAAAATGCATAGCGCAGTGGTTTTTACGCTGTCCTTATAGGTTAGTTTTGCTATAGTTGGACCTGGTACGAGTGGTCGGTCCATGGCATGCAATGTTAAATTACAATTCAATAACATTCTTTTTAGTTTTTTATATAAAAAAACGCTATAATCGGAATTTTTCAACATCAATAATTGAAGCCTGCTACATGGAAAATTTTAAAACTAATACAGTCGTAAATGTTTGGATTCGGAGAAAATGACGATTTTCAAGAAATTGGAGATAAACCTACAAAATTTTTAATGCAATTTTGCACCAGCTATTATAATTGTTTGAAAAGAGATTTTCAACAATGTTATATATAAAGTAAACATAGATCAAAATTAATATTGTGCCTAAATTGCGCTTAAAATTAAGTAATGTAGAGCCTGATATTAAAAAACTGTGTTTTGCAAAATAAGTTCTAGATTCTCATTAATTCTAATAAAAAAGTTTTTATAATACTTTGACTAATTTTTATATATCTTTTATTTAATAATTTTGAAGTGATAGTAATAACTTTAAATAAGTTGTTTCTATATAAATTTAACATTCAGCTTTTATGATGGTAATTATCATTTGGTACCAAACAATCAAAATAATTATTTTTTTTTATTTGCCAATCTGTTATGTCAAAATGAGTGTGTTTCTTTGTGCTGAGGTTCTATAGCGGTTGGTTTCATCGAACCGTTCGTGAAGTTCTACTTGAAAGATATCACTACAGCGTTTGTAAAACAGGATTTCATCTCGGTTCAAGAGTAAAGCAAAATGGCGGAAGATAATATAATCAGATTCAGACTTACAAAACTTTACAATAAATTTAGAATTTACTTCAGTCATACTTCTAGAAAATTTAAAGTGAAATTTCAAGTCAATATTATAGTTTTAGATTTTTCATCACATTTAATCTTGAATGTGATTGCACTACACATTCGTATGAGCTTTTATTTTACTCCTTTCATAGTTTTCATTTTTTAATAGAAAAAATAATCTTAAATATTTATGATAAGATTAATTTTCATTTTTGTCGAAATTCATCAATTAAAATATTTTTCTTATTAGGTATCTTACTGCATACATGAAGTCATCCCGTTTGTGTAATAATTTAACTCATTTAGAAACGATCTGTAGCTCAGCAGATCGTTTTTAAATTCACATGTAACGAATTGCAGCTTTAATTTGACTCTTTAATCTGAATTGTTCGTTACAGGTGCTGTATAAAGAAAACACATTCAATATTTTATAAATGGTGGTGATATGTAGAAATTTTGATATACTTTGCATGGAACCCATGTTGAGAACCTGTTGGATAGACAATAAGACGAAGAAATGTGTCTTCTCTGCATTCTGATTTTCCCTTATTAAATGATATAAGTAAAAGTATGATCTTAGCTACAACCTTGAAAACATGATACTCTTGTTTTGTGCTGAAATACATAGTCAAATTTTTGCATGTACAATACTTTTAAAGAACGATTTTTAAAAACATACGCCGGAAGTTTGTTTTGATGACTCTGATGCTTGAATACTTTGAAACTTGGTACTGAATAAGTAGGAGAAAATATTAATTTCTTCAAATATCATATCATATAGGACATTGAGGAATGAGCAACAGCATTTATAATGGAATATCTCTATGTAAAATCATATTTATTAAAAAAATTTATTTTCGCTTTATTCGTAAAGTGAATCAATAAAGTGTAAAAATTTTACAAATTATTTTCATTTGTAATTTATGATATACAAAACTCATAAATCATACAAGCATCTTACTCTGGTTAATTCAGATATGTTGCCTATATGTGAAGCTGAATTTTAAGAATTGTAAATGATAAATCGATTGTCATTTCGATGTTCTTCGATTATGTAATCGATGCAACCTTTGACAATGGCTTTGATGTGAAACTGAAATAATTAAATGTGGTCCAAGTTTTTGGAGAACAAAAAGTCGTTCTTCTATAACCGAAGAATTGAATAATTTCAACTTCTTGTTCAACTACATTAAGATTTAAAATAACTGATATGATAATTCTATTAATATAACTGCATTTACTAAAGATTAATTAATTAATTAATTTATAATATAGTTTTTGTCATAAATTATTTTACTTCAACTCTTGAAATGTTACGTTTCATGCCACACTTGTATTTTTCGTCTGCTGCTCGATATATATTGTTTTGCATTGTTTCTGTTTGTATCTATCTAGTGTTCAATACAAGATATCGGTTATAAGAAGGATTTTTTTCATTTCATTACTTATGATAATGTTTTTAAGAATATTATGAACAGGAAAATTAAAACTTTCTTATGTAGTCCTTATACGATACGGGAATTAGTGGAATTGATAACATTTCTTCAACTGCTAACTTCAATTAGTTTTTCTTCGATTTTTGAGACGCAAAAATGTCATTCAGTATATATTATTAGGTTCGCTGCCAATGAATCTGACTTAATTTTCTTGGAAAATTGCTTTCTAGGTGCGAAATTCGGTGAACTGTTTTCTTTGATTTGAATTTTTTCCTGCTGAAAACGATCCCTGGCATGTTTTTGGGGACGCTGACTTTGAATCTGATGTAATTTTTTTGGGGCGAACAGAAACTATCAAAAAAGTGTTCACTGACATCCAATATATCACGGCTCGTTCTTGATAAAGTTACTCGAAACTATAGTGCGCTATATGAGATAAAATGAATTTTTAAATGGATTTCTACTGCCCAACTCCATTTATTTCAAAATTCAGGGAAACAAATGCAAAAATAGATGTCAAACCGCAAATGTTAGTTCATACCGATAAAACTCAAGTCCTTTCGAAAACCACCACTTTTTTTTGCTTTCCTCGTCTTGGAATTAGCTTCTTCGACTCTTGCATTAAAAATTGAGATTTTACGAAAAATTTTATACAAAAATCTGTAACTGAAGGAATGAAAAACAATGGATCTATACTTCTTACGAAGCACTTAAGTCAAAATTTTGATTTTCCGAAGTCATGAAAAATGGGATTGGTTTGAATTTTTTAAAAAAAGTGCACGCGCAAAAAATGTTTGAGATTAACGTATTTACAGGATAAATATACTTTTAAATCTAAATTTTCTTATGATTTTCTTCGGAAAATTCAAAAAGCTATGATTTTCTGGCTGATGTGCCTTGTATTCTACAATAGAAGTTACAACAGCCCGTACGAAAAAGCGACGGAAAATAGTATAAATTTTTTAAAAATAAATGCAAAAATTTATATAAAAAATTTATTCTTTTTGTATCATTTACACAAAAAATTGGACATGCATAATTTATGCATATAAGTTTTTCAAATCATAAAGCAGGAAAATTTGCAAATATGCTTATTCAGCTTTTTTCTCTATGGTATTTTCCCTTATTTATGCATAATTATATTGAAAGGTGAAAAAAAATTGTTTGGTAAAAAACGTTAAATTCTATATACATAACTGATGCATTTGAAGAATAAGCGCGAAAATGGATCAGAGTCCCTTGTTTTTTTTACACTTAGATCTTATGTTTAGCTTTTATCAAAGCATTCAAAATAAAAACATGGACTCTGATCTTTTTTCCAGCTTGCTCTTTTATGCATGTCCAAATTTTCGTATAATTTACACATGATTTTTATATAATTTTTGTGTCACGGGCACTTGGCGCCTTTTTTAAAAGACTTAACATATTATTGTACTCAGGTAACTGTTTAGACAATGAATCATACAAATTTAGCAATGGCTGCACAGGCACCTTCATTTTGGACTTGAGAAAACAACTTCGACAACATGAGAAAATTTTTTCCTACTCAAGAAAGAGCAATGGTAACAAATAAGAAGCTCAGAAAGTAGCAAAGCTATACTAGAAATTTGGTGTGCCGGCAATAAACCAACATATCTTCGTCGTAAACATAACTGGAGATAACCATTTGTTTCGATTAGTTTTTTAAAATCGTGTGACTACAATTTTACGGATACATGAGCGG
>WUQG02025036.1:0-11259 GCA_011317285.2 Androctonus mauritanicus | reverse complement strand
AAAGCGCGATCCAATGAAATTGGGTAAAAGTCTACCAAAAATCCAGTTAAAAATGCTTATTTGCTTACAAAAACAACTTGGCCAGCAGTAACGATAGCCACATCTGCAGATGAGTCAACGAAACGGCCAAGAGACGCGAAAGAACAACCAGGACAAAATACCAAACCGGCCGGGATGCCGGGACCAATGTCTAAAACCGGGGCAATCCCGGTTAAACCGAGACGTATGGTAAGCCTACTAATAGCCCGCAAAAGAATTTAATTTGGCGCCAGAATTTATACCGTTATTAATTCATTTTGAACAGCTGATAGAAACTATGGGATTCTCGAGTAATGGGATTGATGTATTTTGCATTCAATAAAAAATTTGGGTATGCATCTTTTACACTTTTAAAAAGTTTCTGTTCGAAGAAAGGTGTGAAAAGTATTTTCGAAACGAATAGGGTGTTTCGAAGTCTTGCCTGGTGTTGACTGATCTAATTTATCTTCGTGCAATGGTTTCAAAAGAATAACTACGTTCAAATTTATCTCATCTAATGAAAATAATTACGTGAAGTCATTCGTAGTATTTAATTAGAATGCAATTTTTCTATTCTTTTATGTCATAATATTGTTTTATAAAAATTGAATGACAAGTATTTAATCTAAATCAAAGGTGGACAAACTACAGCCCGCCACGATGATATGTGGTGCCCGCGAACATGGCGTCGTATTTAGTTTGTTACGATAACGATTATGCTCAAACTGATATTCTGAACACACAATGTTCAACACATGTTAAGATATAAAGCAAATGACAATATCTATTGTACTTATGAAATAAATGATGTGTAACTCGACTTATGGCCCACTCTGCATATAGTTTCTCTAAAGTTCTAACTGTCCATTTATTTCCAAACCCCGTTAAATAATATTTATCATTTCTATTTTACATATACTATGTTATAAAATATTCAGACATTTAAAGAGATTATTTTATTTTAGGAATTGTTAACTGGTTCTTTTCTCTGAGGATTTTTGTGATATTAGATCAAATTAGTCTGTGGACCTATCTGATTCATAGTATCATAATCGCCTATAATTTTGGAAAAATGAGAAAGGCTTTTACCATTACGGAATCAAATCTGGTATGAAAATTTTTAATTATTTTTACCTCTTAACTTTTTTTTTAATTTATAAATATTAAATATTATCATCATTTGATCTTGAATTTTCATGTGGAAACTTTTGCTATTCTTTCAAACACCTATATCAAAAACTTTTGTTCTCCATCTCAAAATTCTTAACAAATAAATTATTAAGATAAAAAAATTATTCAGTTTTTAGTTTTGCTATCATTATTAAATTCAATTATAATTAATGTTTATAGATTATATATAAATAATTATTTATTATGAAATTTATTGAATATACAATAAACAAGATTTCATTTTTTCAGTGGATGTTATATTGTTGGATTTCAGTTCTCTGTCTGATTGCCTCTTTTTTGGTATACGTGTTTATCGAATCACCGATCAATTGTCTCCTTTCGAAATGTTTTCCTAAATTATCTCCAAAGGAAACTTTTTCACCTAAAGAAATTCCGAAATTGGAGACGATGCCTCGTCTAGATCAAACAGAAACTCATCAAGTCTAATTATGTACTGTACAACCAATGATTTTCAATACTTGCAAACCATCATATATAATCATCTTATCTAATTATTACAAAATAAAAATTTGTAATTTTTGCTTTTAAATATATTTTAAAGTATAAAAAAATACACAGTACTTACATATTATATTTTAGCATAAATAATGCTTTTGAATTTTTCTTACAGATGGAATGAGGAAATCATTTTATTTAAAATTTAAAAACAAGTATATTAGGAAATATTTTGTAAATGGAATAATTCAATAAAGTTTTCTTTGCTTTTTAATTCCCCTATTACTTTTCTGAAATATAAATTTCATAATTTTACTGTAAAAATGTATGTTTGAATAAAATTCATTTTCGTGTTTATTATATATAAGTTTATCTGATACACATACTCATCCAGAGGACCAACTCTTAAAATTTTTAAAATTAATTGTCAATCGTTAATATAGCGTAATTACGTGTTTACGAAAGAATTCCTACATACGGTCCTACTTGATTAAATGTATACGGACATACTAAAGTTACTATTTATTTTGAAATTTTTTATTGTACCTTCTTATTCTTATAATAGTCTCACTGATCTTGATAATTCTAACATTAGTGCGGTAAATTAAGATTTGTGTAATTACGCATTTTGTAGAACCTTTATAATAATATTACTGTCAGAATATGGGTACGTAAACTTCATAGATGGGAGGCTTCAGGACATAAACTACATTAGCAGATAATGGAGAAATATTTAGACCAGCTTAGAGGGATTAACACTCTAACTAAAAAATTACTGGTAATGGGTTTTACTTTGGTCGCTTTGTTTTCCCTATATTATAATTTAATATTCGAATTCAACGGAGAGAAAAAACAAGCATAAAACTTCAGGGCCGTAGGAAGAACGGTCCTGAAGTTTTTATGCTTGCTTTCTCAATTGGACAGGGGAGTTAAGAGAGCTGACACTGTGGCGAGTAGAGGATAGAACAGAGGAACGAAGATCGCACGAAAGGCAGCTGGAGCGAGCTTGTGGCTTTTGTGGCATTTAGAATTATACAAAATGTTATTTTTTTTTGCACACTGGCACAGATTGCAGCCTTCCTTAACGAGATTAGCGAATATCTACAAGGATAAACAAAAGAAATAAATTTCTATTGGTAAATATCGAACTCTGAGCGGGAATACGTGATAAATGAAGACTTTTGTTTTAACTGTTTGGCACTTCTGGTTTTGACTAAGAAAAACTAGAAATTACGGACTTTGAAAGAAATGTTCGGCATTTCGAGTTCGGCCTAGGAAATACAAGAATGTCCGACAAGCGTTAGGACGTTCTCGTTTTGACTAGGAAATTCTAATATTTCTTGAATTCGAGTTTGTCCTGTAATATATATATATATATATATTAATCTGCTCGATATAAACCTTCTTAGAACTCTTAGTATGAAGAGGTCGTTTTGACATTGAAAAAATATTTTTTTTAGTAGCAGCCATATCAAATAGGCTATTTTAGGTACTTTAAAAGGTTGTTTATAACTTGTTTTAACTTATATATTGTTGTACTTTAACAACACTAAATGGAGAAGAATATTGACGTGTTTTTTTTATTATTTCATCCCAATCTTCTTTGATTTTGGCAGCAGCAATCCCATTTCTTTTTACGAATATGGCTGAAATCTTGGTCATTGGCATAGATGTAAATGATCTCTGAGTGGAAAGAGATAAGTAACTGCTTTATGAAGTTACAAGTATTGGACAACAATGCTGTATATAAAAACTTCATCTTGCAGTAGATTCTATTTGGCTGAAACATCCATGGTTATTAGACATAATTGTCCCAGCCCATTGAACCCCTTCTATACTTCGATCTCCCAATTGGCCTCATCAGGCTGTTGGTTTAAAAATATTTCACATGTGATTCATTGGCATAATTTGAATGAAAAAATTACAATTAATTAATTCATTTTTTGTAGAATGTTCTAATTTTCGCAAATATTTATTGAGTAGCGCTTAATTACAAAAGTAGGCCAACTATTTCAAATTCAAACAAGGAATAGTTTTTCTGATCGGTATGTAAATTATTATAAATTAGGATTCTTTTGCTAGAATTTTACACTTTATTGCAGTATTATTGTACTTCCCAATGGATCATATAGTAAGTTATAGATTAGTAAATGCCTAGTGTTATCCGAGCAAAATATTAAATGATTTTTTTTTATTCATAAATTTTTACTTAAAAAGCTTGAATGTAGAACAATCATTTTTATTTATCAGCATTAACTAATTAAAAAAGTTCTTTTATATATTTAAACAATTAGTCATGGCTATATTACTAGTAGTTTTAAATAAATGAAAATCTAAATAAAAATTTAATGAAAAAAAACTAAAATTTTTCCTTGGGTTAGATTAATTTCATTACGTCATTATATCCACTTTATATTGTACCTGATAACGAATACTTTAGAGCCCACCAAAAGCTGGCCAACACCTATGATAGGTTCAACTAGAAGACTGAAGAATAGAATTCAACAGACCGGTCCCATATCTCTCCTAAAAAACTGGAGGTATGGAGCCTAGATTTAAATCCGGTTGAAGGATGATGCCACTATTTTAGTTTTTTTGTAACTAATATCAGTTAGAGCATAATTTAAGTTTCAAACAGTGGACTGAGCTCGAACGTGTTCTTCTTCAGCTTAACAGTGACTAAAAGTTTCATATTCCAACTTTGGTAGTCTCGAAATGCACTCTGCTACAAAAAACGACGTAGTTTGCGGTATCTCTGAAATTCCTTCAGTTGCTCATTTTTCAGTCGGATATGTCCTAGAAGCATCATCTTAGACTAATTAACATAATGAAATAGCAAAACCATTCAGATATATCTGTTCTTACGAATGGCTCTTCTCATATTGGTCTCAGATTCGCCATTCTCATGTGCTCTCGAAAGGCCCTGTATGTTCATTGGCGATGAATTTCAATAATTTGTATAACTAGGTGAAAGGCGTTTCTGTACAGAGTTTCGCAATTTTCGCTCTATTTTTTAGAGGTGCTTCTTTTTTTGCAACGAGGTGTATTTCCTTGATAGATATAGAATATATTTTAGTATTATATAAGCGATAAAATAAATATATTTTATTAATTTTAAAAATATTTAAACGATTATTCATTTAATGAACATTTATAGTTCTCAATTTTGCAGAAAGCATTTTCTGTTAATGAGCTATTTGAGATAGAATGTTGAAATTCTGCAATGTTTATATTAATTGAACAAAATCTTTTCCTAATAGAAGCATTTTATATATAGGCTATAAAGATTAATATATAAATTATTTATGGTCACATATATAATTTATTGGCAATTTTTATAAAATGCGGTCCGAAAACTGACAGATTTTATACAAAGAGCAAATATATTTATAATAGCCACTTTTCTACGGAAAATGGCCATTGAGAAAAAATTATTTTAAGAATTATTAGGTTTTTTGAATGCACAGATAAGTCTATTGCAATTAAACTAGGTATTTACCAACCATATCTGGCTTATGATACGCTTTCATCCGGTCTACGAGAATTCAGAATTATTTAAAATCGAAGATAAACCGGAATAAAACAAAATTTGATCAGATGTCGAAAGAACATTCAATGCAAAATATTTATGTCATTTATTAATGCCATTCAAATATTTTTATTAATTGATTTGCATTGCTAAAATAATTTTTTACTTGAATCTGTCAAACATCGAAAAGTATTGAACATGCTCAAAATAATCTAATAAATTTTGATGAATGCGTTTTATCGATAATTTTTCTCTTATGTAGTTTATGTTAAAATGAATTGGAACGGTGCTTTTCAAAACTAGAGATGGGAATATCTTTTCTTATTACCATACACGTGTTTTCCTTGAAGTCTTTTATAGAATCTAATTGTTTACTTCACGGGAATCGTGTTAAGTAATTTTGAATTATCTTGCCGAATCATATAAGATATATATTTGGAGCGATTACTTACAGTCAACCAATATGCTATCGATAAATGATGCTCATTATAATCCTGATAATTATAATTCCGAAAAATCAAGCCGTAATTATTTAATTTTCGAGATTATATCATATCATCTCAAAAGTAATATCGATTTTTATACTGTACGTGTTTAAACGTGTATCAGCTTGTCTAAACATTAGTTTTTAAAACTTTCATATTTTTGGAAGAGTATTATTGAATGACTTGGAGAAAATATATATGATTAAATTAGGAAGGGATTTTTTATTTTATAAACCTTAATGTTACATTATTATTTTTTATTTACATTATTACATTATTTTTGGGATGACCTGATAATTTATCGGGATATTTTATCTATATTGACAAAACTGCCGAAGATTTGAGACCCAAAGAGGATTTATTTTTTTGATCAACAGATGACGCCACTTTCCACTCAGTAGGAGTACTAAGTGGCGGGGCGAAACAATCCCTTCCACAGGCTGCCCACCCCTGCGGTGGGGTCAGCCGGATTATGGAGGACGGGGATCGACGGGCCTGCGCCGGATCCCATGATAAATATTTTTAAGGGGCGGGACTCGAGACTCGAACCTGGGTTCTCCAAAGTGAAAAGCCGAAGCGTGGAAACCCGGCCAATCTGGCAGACAAATTCAGAGGATTAGGATTTCTGAAGATCTAAAATCCATATTTCTTTATTATAATATATTTTTAGATTCTTGAGATAAAATATCAAAAAAGGATGTTTTCCATAAAAAAAAGGAAGATGACTTTGCTTAAAAATTTATTTTAAAATCATACATTATTAAGGCATAATAAATATTTGCAATGATTCGAATATTTAGAGAATACAACCGAATTACCAAGTGTTCACGTAAATTGAAATTACTTAAAAGGAAGACATCTCATGTACAAGAAATTAGCTTTGAAAACTTCTTTATTGTTTAATATAATTTCGTTATTACATTAATATATATATATATTTATTTATACTATATATTAAATAAACATATATAATTTTAGATACGCTTACGATGTTTTTGGGGAAAAGTGCTTATTACGTGAGCCATATCCATTGTTCCTTCCACATAAGTCAATTTAATCCCTATTACAGAAATTCTGATGAAATTCGATATTTGTTTGTTGGCACTTGGTGGAGCAATTTCGATTTTTATTAAAATCAGATTTCTATAACGATCAAGGAACTACAGCAAAAAGTTTAAATGAATATTTATTCTAACAATAACTTCCAATATTCTTCATGCATGCATTGGTAATATGTCATAATGCTATATTACAACGGATAAATGAACAGTGGATGACGCAACTTTTATTGTTACGTCACAGAACCCGAAAGACCAACGACGCAGTTATTGTTAACGCATTTAACTACATTTACCAACTTTTTACATGTACAAAATATTTTTATTCGTACCAAATTTGTTTTCTTTACAACTATGTTATTTCGAGTTAATCAATTAAATTGTGCGGATTAAAATCTTATTGTACTGTATATATCTGTTGTAACTTCATTGAATTTTATGCAATCTTCTCAGTTCATTCATTTATAACATATTTATTACAAAATTAAAACCGTACTGAATATAATTCAGGTTTAGAAGCCTTTCTTTCAGGATGCTTTACTTTAATGGATTTTGATTTGAATATCTTCTCGACTGCGACAAATGGCGATTGTATAATTATATAAAAGAGAAATGATGCTATTAGGGAAAGAAACATGGTAAACGAAAACACCATCCACTAAAATAATAAAAGAAAAATAAAAATAAATAATTTTTAAAACCATAACAAATTATCGAAAACAAAAAAAAAAAAATTCTTACCAAATTTAACTGTGTCAATGGAAAAGGATTTCTAAGATTTCCATAAATATATAGTATTATGATTGGATGGAGAACGTAGATCCATATTGTAAAGCGATCCATTATCACGAATATATTTAAAGACAGAAACCGGTTTAAAATACCTAAAATGTACAGTCAATAATAATGAAAAATCAAAAAAATATGTGAATATTAAAGTGTTATTTATGAAAATCATATTTTAAAACATTGATATTTAAAATTTTGATATTAATTTCATAATAATATGTTCAAATGTCGTGAATTGAACATATTAATGTTTATAATGCAATACTGATTTTAAAACATTAATATGTTCAAATCATGACGTTTATAGATTTTTTTTCCTCTTTCTGACTCTTTATAAGGATCCCTAAGGATATTAAATTCTAAAAGAAAATATTATTCTAAAAGGATATAGGAAGGACCTTCCGGTCCGCCAGCATGATAACGCCAGTAATTACTGAATTATTTACTTCGATGAAATTGTATGTTATTGGTATTCGTTGGAGAATAAACTTATTGAAAATGATCAATATCGCTTCAATATTATTGACGTACTAAAAGAAAATATATTCACAAATTTTGGGAGAATATTTAGCATAAATTTTATCCCTATTTGAATGAAATTTATATTGTAAATATTCGGTATTGGCTTCAGAATGATATATCATATTAATATTATCAGATCTGAATGAAATTCATATACTATATAATGATATAAATGAATTTGATATCATTAACTAACGAATTTCAAAAAACTGGTAAAATCCAACTTTAACTAGTATTACAAAATTATGTTAGGAAGCGCTTAAAGGAATAGGATTAAAAAAAAACAAAGCATACTCCCTATGGGTAAGGGGTTAGAATATGCCCACCGCCTGACCTTGCGTGTGTAAAAGGCGATTAAAGGGTCATGTCGAGTTGGTGATTTCGAGATCTGTCACTCGGGGCTTGCTTGTGAGCTCCTATACGGAATAGGGACCGCTTCGGCAGTGTCCACATCCGTCACTAGGAGCCTACGGTGGAGCCCTACACGGATCTAAACCACCCGGCGGGCTTGCTAGCCCCATTCTCAATTTCGGTGTTTTCACGTCTCGTCTTCGTGGGGCAAGCTCATGCATAAGTCCCATAGGGAAAGCTAATATAAAAGAAACAAAGCATGGAGTTATACAATGGATGTATTCATGGAATAGCCCATGATTGCTAATCTCTAATAACAATGGAGTGTAAAACAATTGAGAGAATAAGAGAAATGAAATTCGAGAAAAAAATAAGAGTTGACTATCCACGATGTACTGAATCCAAGAAAATGTATTATATATATTGTAAAAGCATGCAAAATAAATGGTTTATTTTATTTCTAATTTTATAAGTCCACTAACTTCTTTCCTTCGAATAATTCCCACTCTTTCATTAGGATATGGGCATCACGATAACGTAATTTAAAATCACAAACATGATGAATCTCTATAGAGAAAAAATGATAAAACGAGTAATTTTTCACAAAGTGGAATAAACAGCTAATTTCACAAAAGCAAACTATGGCAGAATTTTAAGTATAGCAACACTTTTTATAAAATTATTTTTCAAAATTGAAAATAATTATCGGATTTTTGCTGTCGATTAGATAATATACCTCAAGATTAGTACTTTACTATCTGAAAGGATGATACCTCAGCTCAGAATCATTTGATGATTTGTGAAAAATGATAGTTGAAAGTGCATTCATAAGAAACATATAAATTTTAATATAAGTACTTTAACTTTCCATTTGTTCCATTTGATATAATAATAATATACTGTATTTGTAAGAGTAATTCCTTTACATAACATATTTTGTAATAAAATCGGAAATAAATCTATACTTTATGAATTATTTACGCACTAGGCGTGTATAATTTACCTTTTAAACCTAGTGATCTCATATATGATCACTAGGTTAAAAATAATTATTAACTTTTAATTTAATTACAATATTCTATTTTATACAGCACTTAATGTAATGCCATCAAAATAGTGATCAAAGTGAAAAAATTTGGATTAGCTCACCTCCGTTTCCTGTCACGCATGCAACACACATCATTGCTAGTCCAATTGTCCAAGCAAATGGAGCAAGCGCTTTTTGCAATAATATTATTTTTTCATTAGGAGATTCGTCATTTATGTAACCATGCAGGCCAAATACAGCTAGTCCCATTAAGCTTACAGAAACAATCCAAAAAAGGATGTAAATTATCTAAAAAAAAGAAAGAAAATCAAGATATTTTTTACGTAATATATAGAAAAGATGCTCTAGTTAACATAAATTAACCCATAACTGGTCTGGTGAAAAAAAAATTGCACTAAAACTCTAATGGGGTCTGAGAAACCTCAATGCAAAAAAATCAGATTTTAATACAAATATTTACATTTAATTACCATATAAGTTTCCTCTGAGGCTGATTTTTCATCAGACTCCACAACACAGTCTGAGATTTCCGAGGGAGATGGTAATTCATCTTCATTGTCATCACTGAGATTTGAGTCATCCAGCAGATGCTGGACTTCTTCATCCGTGATGGCATGGGGTTTATCAGACCCCACTAGACCAGTTAAGAGTTAAGAATATAACATTTACTATAGATGAATAACCATTCATGTTTAGGGAAATACTGTATGTTGTAAATTATGGATAATGAGATACCGTATATTAATTTCTAGAATGAAACTGCTCTGATGGAACATAGGAAAGGGGAATATTTATTGAAAAAACATCATTGATGAAAAATAGAAAGGCGAAGGATTCTTATTGTTTTACATCTTTTAATTCAGAAATTTTTAGAAATTCAGTCTTAAAATTTTAAAGCTGAATTTTTAAAAATTAATTCTTTTTTTTCCAACAGAACAGTTTCTTTATAGTCCTCTTGCTTTCTATCAATATTTTTGTTTTAAGTTAAGTATTAATATTGAAATTATTAAAAAAATACTATATTGTATAAATCTATCGCCAATATATTACAAGTAAAATATTATGCTATATTTATGAAGAGAGAAAACTATAACTATAAACAATTGCACTACAGGTTCTCTATACATTGCATTTCGATTCAACAAAATAGTTTTATGATAAATATGAGATTATCGTTTCAGCTATCTTAAATCTATTATTTAATTATTTTCATTAATATGGCTTAATTGAATTCTTAAAAAAATATTTTGAAGCAATCGTAATATTAAATACAATTCTTAAAAAATTTTTTTTATCAGAAGCCAAAATATTTTTGTTTCTTATAAAAATTTTGTTAATAATAAATATATCCAGTCAATAAATAAAATTCCTTCAAATAGTATTGCATGAAGCGCTTCCTCGACATTTTAAAACTAATATCGGCTAAGTTAAGAAACTTTATACAAAAAAAAGCGTAATTTGCTAGTCTCCTTGCACTGTACTTTATTAAAATCTCTCATTTGATTCACTCAAAATCTATAATATCGAATTTATCACAGAGAATCAGACTGATTAAATCAGTAGTAACATCATAAACACCAATAGTGGCTATCTTACATGGTACTCAGTATCAAATAAAGCAGTGTAGAAAAATCGCTTAATATATTCAAAATTTCTGTATTAAATTCTGTAGGGTTCATTTAATAGTTACGAAGAAAACAGATCAATTATAATAAATGTACTGATATTAAACCTGGCCGTATAGAAGATATGCTGGTATATAGGGGAAAGTCTCCTAAATTGTACCGAATTTAATAAATTGCATTATATTTTTTAAATAAGACGCAAAGAAAA
>WUQG02025025.1:0-11259 GCA_011317285.2 Androctonus mauritanicus | reverse complement strand
ATATTTATGTTTTAATTTCTTTACTGTTTCAAGCTATATTTGTTTATTGTTTGTATGTTGGTATTGCGAAAGATAATCATTATTTATTTATACTAAAATAAACATTTAATGCTAAATTTATCGACTTTGCTACTTATATAACTCGAAAATTCGTATCGTACTAAATCACACCAAGCGAAAAAATGGATGGCTCAGATGGCCATTATCCTCAATAGCGGATACCCCTCAATAGCGGACAAATTTCTGTTCCCCAGAGGTGTCCGCTATTGAGAGGTTTCATTGTATGTTTAATTCTGTTCAAAATTTTTTTGTCGAATGTTGCAAGTCTGACGAGGATACAGAAAGTATCAAAAACGTTTACTAAGCAAATACAAATTTGTTAGTTATATACTGTACTGCAAAGAGTGCTGAATTATTTTTTATTAAGTTATTTCATTGGTTATACAACATCAAACAGAATGAGACCTGTTCTTATAGATTTCTAAAATATTCAGATAATTTCTTGTCAATTTATTCTTATGATTTATAATATATGAAAAATGATGGAAAGATTTTGGTTATTACTTTACATATGATGGCTAAAAGTGTTGTTGAACTAAAAGTTTTTATAAAGTTTAATATATCCTGCTTTAAGACTTGTCTGTTATTTATTCTATATAATTATAATTTTATATAATTGCATTATTAAAATTTACTTCATTTATTTCTATTTTTTAAAAAATTAAAAATGCAAAATACAATAAATGCATGATATACTATGAAAATTAGTTAGAATATTTGTGTGGTTAAGCAAAAATATAATATGCATTGTCATTTTTTTTTTTTTAGATCTTATACAAGGTGAATCCTTATTTTTTAATAAGTAACAAAATGTAAATAAATAATAATATTTATTAAAAATCAATTATTAATATTCGTATTATTAATATATATCTAATATAACATATATTAAGTATAATAAAATTTAACACATTAATTTCTAATTATGATTTAAATGATCTAATTATGATGTTAATAATAAATACTCTCTAAGAAAAATTTAGATTTAAATATATTAGTTGGCAAACTAATATATTTAAATCTAAATTTTTCTTAGAGAACATTTATTAATAACAATACTGTAATTGCAAATTTTCTATTTCATTTTCAATAAATAATATTGATGACAATATGAAACTCTTACAGAACTGCTGATTTTTAACTGTTCAATTCTCAAAAGTTTTCCTTCAAATATATTTCCTATATCTTTTGATTGAAAACTGTTTTTTCTTTATCTGTTTAGAATTAGAATTACTCCGTGATTAACTCTTGTAACTGCATGATCAGTTCTGCAAAACTTCTAGCTTTGGCCACTTTTTCTTGGACAATTCTCAAATCAGCTAGCTCAATACCGAAATAACAATAAATTCTCATATATTCGAATTTTGACCAAGTGACTTGGCCATATCTAGAAAAGACCAGACCTTAGGGCATTGGCTGTAACATATATATAATTTGCATAAAACAAACATTTAGATTTAGGAAATATATTGTTTTATGCAATAATATGGAAAATTGCTGATAGGTGGATTATTCAGTGAAACTGAATGTAAGTCAAAATATATATAAATCAGAACAAACTCTATACAATATTAGTGTGTCACAAAGATGTAATAATAAAAATAATTACATTAATAAGGTGGTTATGTTAATTGTAGTTAAATCATCATATTCAAATATGGAACACATTATCTGGCAACAGCCAATTTTAGAGCCCTTCATAGGAGGGTAATGAACCCCACTTTTCAATCTTCCTGTTGATCCCATCACAGTATTAACTTTCCAGTTCAACTAGAAGGTACTGCCATTCTTTAATTATAAAACTGGATCAATGATATTATTTTAAAATAAATGATGTCATGTAATAAACAAGTTTGTCAGGAAGACAGTGGTTCCACTCTGTAATTCTTAATTTCTAATTTTCTGAGGCATAGAACAAAATTTAAGCTAATCATTAAACTAAATAAAAATTTCAAAATGATGATAATAATGAAGAAAAAGAAACTGTATCTTAGTATAAATCTTATATACCAAGATTTAGTATATAAATATTAGTAAATGTTAAATATAATTTAGTGCAAGTCTAATAGTTTATTATTATACAGATGTCGAAGTAAAAATAGATAATTTATGAATAATGTGTCTATAAAACAAGTAATAATGTCTCTATATAATCAAGTTTCTATTTTTATCAATTACAAAAAGTATTAATTACTCTACTAAATATAATACAATATCATACCTGCAATTCACAGACAGCATTTAAATCATGCAATATCGTATACCTATCTTCCATTTTTCTTCTTCCATTTTTAATGGTACAAACTGATGTCACATATTGAGGAAAACTGATAACTGATGTAATTTTTAACATTTGATCAGGATTTTTCTGTAATTGCTCAGCCAAATCATACAGTTTATGAATTGTTTGTGTATGAAGATAAACTGCTTCCAAAGCTGAAATATTAATAATTTATTAAACATTTATTAATAAACAGTTTACACAAATTTGATGTTTACAATATACAATATCCTTAATTAACTGGGGTAACTGGAAAATTAATTTATATAATTTAACTAGACAACTGATTTCGAGATAAACTGCAAAATACTCAAAAAATTACAGGCAATATACATTTAATGGTAGGAAATAAATAAACTGTATATATAAAAATATTAAAATGTTCTATTAATTACTGAAAAAGGATAAAGAAATTTGTTTATTTTCAGCAAAGAGTTATTGCAATATTTGTAATTTTAATTTGATGATAATTTTGATCACCAATTTTCAAAAATATAAGAAATGAAACTGTAAATTTAAAAATCTTTCAGATGTTGCCATTAAAATAAAATATTGATAATCCAACCCTGGATAACTGGGAATGTAAGTTTGGTAAATTATTATTAAATAAACTGGATTTGAATACATTAACATAATGATGTACACACTATTTTCAGGTTAGATCTTTTTTTTTTTATATATATATATATATATATAACTATGTTTTTACAAATGCTGTTTTGAATGAAACTGCTCGGTAAAATTTGGGTTATACCATTTTGTCAGTTTTGTAGTCTAATATATCAAAGTTATTCTGGTTTTTGGGATGAAATAAATAATATTTTTGAAACTTTACTAAAACAGTTAAAAATAAATTGTCATTCATTTCATATTAAGTTTTTTAATAGAATAGTTGTAAGTAAAATTGTTTTATTGTATAATTTAAAACATTTTATAATAAAAATAGTTACAAATAAAAAATTAAAAAATTAATCTTTAATTAATTACAAATTTATTGATTAAAAATGTCTCAATTAAATGAGACATTTTTAATCAAGACTTTACTATATATACATTAAATATATATATATAGTGATATATAATGTATGTATGTATGTATGTATGTATGTATGTATGTATGTAAGTGAATATATGTATGTGATAAAATATTGAATCATTATATATTTTAAAATCTTAAATTTTTCATTTGTTATCTTAAAACTCTTTCTAAATTATATAATAAAAAATAAATACTTACATAATGAAGTACCATCTGCCTGTGCCATTCCATTGCATTGAATTTTATCTTGATGAGCAAATTCATTCATTTTTTGAGATACATGCTTTGCCATTGCCAATGCTAAGTTTGAAGGGCATTTTCTGAAAACAAAAATTACAGTTTAAAAATTATAGTAAAAAGTAAAATAAATCATATTAAATAAATGTTTACATATATTATAATTATCTTTTAACTTATAAAATAATAATTTATTAAAAAAATTGAATACGGTTATTAAAAATGATAGATTTAATAGTTATGAGTAAACCTTGACTTATGTTGTATTCATTTTCAAAAATTTTAAATTCTACTGTTTTAAGTCAAAAATGCCCAAAATTTATGGATTTCTCACTAATAATGTTTACTAGGATATTATATATTATCTTGTAAAAATTCAACTCACTTGCTTTCTAATTTACACTACAGAATAAATCAAGCTCTTATAGCAAGTAAAATCTGGTTTTTTATTTGGCATAACATTTTCGGACTGCTACGAGTCCCTCCTCAGTGCCAAGATAGAATAACTACGATTACCAGGGATAATCGTAGGATACATAGGATAACTATGTATCCTATGTATATCTTGGCACTGAGGAGGGACTCGTGCAGTCTGAAAACATTATGCCAAATTAAAAACCAAATTTTATTTGCTATAAGAGCTCGATTTATTCTATAGTTATATATTATCTTAATAAATATAAAGAATACAAAACTACAAGAATCAGATGCAAAAAAGGATGTTTCCATATATCTGAGAACCAAATCCAGACCAATTGCAATGACCAAGAGTAGAATTTATAATGATAATATCATAAGTATGAGTTGGTCATAAGTTGAGGACTATCTGTATAATTATTTTTATTAGATATGATTATAACTTTTGTAAGCAAAAAAACAACATTTATTATTTATTAAATAAATAGATATCTGTAAGTCTTTTAATTTTAAATTTCGATAAAATAATAATGAAAAGTTCATTAAACCTATTTACATTTTCACAAAAATATCATTTACGGTCTTAAATTTTTTAATGGTTAAAATAGACTGAATTTTCATTTGATCATTCCATTTGCTAATGCACCTATTTATATAATTGCATAAATAATGATGATATTGAATTTAAGCATTGTTGGACTTATGCAATTTTCAATTTAGACAAAATTTTTATGGATGAGTTTAACCACATAAGTAAGGATTTACTGTACTAATAATATCATGTGGTAATGTTTTCAGCCTCCTAAGGCCTTCCTCAGCCATTTCTAAAAAATGTGCATCTTTCATTCTACACAGGCATGCGATGTAGTGCTTTTTGAACTTCTTATGAATCTTGAAAATGATAAAACACAATACATCAAGCACTTTTCGCAGTGTAGAATATCTTGATGTATAATGTTTTATCTGAATTTAGTAGCAGTAGTATGTAAGTTTATTATGAATCTTCTGCTGGATATTCTATATGTTGGAGATATGTCAATCTGTGTTACAAAAAATGTGCCTGTTATTATTTTGAGAAGTAAATGCTGAAAGCATTTAAGTATATATTCTTACTAAATGTTTAGTTATTGAGATTCATTTTTTACTTGACCCATATATACATTAGAATCTGCTGTAATAGTCTACTTTTTATTGAAGTATTTAATGACCTTCAAAATTTAATACATTTTATAATTAGCCTGGATGTCATATTCCTGATTTCTACTTTGTTAAATTTTGTTCGATACCTGCTTTTCTAAACTTGTTCGAGATCCTGTTGTCCTAATCCAACATTTCCAAATATAAGTTGAAATTGGAATATGTTTTACTTATGTTGTCTCTCAATTTTTGACCGAATTTTTAATCTTACTGATAATGCATTGAGCTTTAATTAAACTGAATTTGTAAATTTAGCTGATAAAATTTTGAATTATATATTATCAATTTTCTCTTAAAGATTTAAAATTTTGTTGATTTTTAGGTTTTAATTTCACTTCTCATTGTTTTCGAAATAGTGGCCTTCAGTAGAAGTATCAACAGTTAAATATTTATATATAAATGTTTGTAAATATTATAAATTTTTAAAAAATAAATATTAAGAAAATATTCAATGTATATACAGATAGAAGATCTAACTACAGATATACACAGATAAATAGAACTGTCATAGAAATAACTGATTTAATTGGAGAAGTTGAATTAAATTTAACAAATCAAACTATGAACTGCAATTAAGGCTTAAGCTTGCCATACTTTTATTTTCTTTAATTCATAACATTACAAGAATGAAATTTTAATGAATATTTAGATGCAGTATTGTATACAGTATTTCCATAATCTAGATATTGGAAAAACTGATTAATGTGAATCAGTCATATTTAAATTATTTTCCTATTGGTTGCTATATGATGTTTTACTTGGATTTTATTCTAAAAACTGGCTATGCTAAACTTAGGAAAAAATTCAAGATTCAGGAACTTGGATTTAGACAAATGGAATTCAAGCAAGTGATGAGTGGGCAAATAACATTTGAGAAAATAGGAGTTTGGCAAACATGAATTTTTTTTAATAACATTGTGTTGTATTTTCATTATCACACTGACTAATCTGTATATTAAGTGTTTTGCCTAGAAAAATTCACATGAAATATGAGTCTTTAGACCAATAATAAAAAGATGAAAATGTTGCTTATTTCTTCCTGTTTTAACTCTCTATAGTTTCTCTTTTTTCTGATGGTATTTTGATTTCAGTGGTGACTGTTAGTCTGTATTTTTATTATAAATTTTTCAATATTTTTTAATCTACATTTTCCGACTGTATTAAAAGTGTTTTTATAACAATTTTCTATTTTATATTGCAAGAATTTCCATTTTTCTATATTCTGTTGATGATTTTTAATAAGTATATAATTTCATACCTCTCAAAATTGTATAAACAAAAGGGTCAAATTCCAGACAGTCCTAAATCTTTTCCTGACATCAAAACAAATGGAGTTTCTGTTTGGTTTGTAAACTGTGGTTTTTATGAACTGCTGAAGTTCATGATCATTTTGAGGTGATGTGTCAGTGGGAGGTACACGCAAACAAGGCAATAAAATACAATTTCCAGAAGCATTCTTCAACTTTGATGTCTACTAATTGCATATTATTCAAATTTAACTTAATATTCTAATTCTATCACATTCTCTGATGTTTTTATGTATATTTTGTAAAAAATTTCCAACTAAAAAGAAATTTTTGTTTTATGAATTTTTTATTGGATGTATAATATGCAAATTAAGATGATAAAGTAATTTGTTCTATTTCTTAAAGAGAAAGATTGGATGTGTATTAATCATTATTTTGTGATACTGAGGTCAGATTTTAATGACCTAAGGGTATGTCATTTCTGTTTAACTAAACAGTCATTTCTTCAAAAATGGTGACCGATTTTCAGAAATTATTAATTATGAATGCCTACACTATTTCATGCAGGTTATCAGCCTCTGGGTATTTTATTATCTGCTGATTTAGATGCTTTGCAAAATGTAATGAATGCAGCAGGAATGACTTAGCAATTTAGAAAAGTTAATTTTTCAAAATAAAAAAAATATTCAGTCTTACAACTAAGTTTAGAAAAATGCAGAGTCTCTGTCTACTGAAACCAATTATAGGTTAATACATTGGTGCTGAAAATCGTATGGCATACCAGTGATTCAAAATTACACTCGTTTTCCACTATTGTCATACAGCTGTGTTTAAAATTGTATTCATTGAGTTTCCAATACAATTTTTGGATTTAAAAACCTCTAGTATTAAAAATTTGATTTTTTTTTCTAAACAGTAATAATCAATATAATATAGTATTTAGAATTTTTATTAATCTATCTATTTTCTAATCTATAGAAAATATATATCTCTATACATGTGTGTTGTTTTGGATTGCAAAAAAATAGAAAATATTTTATATAAAATTAGATATATGCAAACTGGAGAATAATTTTGTCAAATAAAAATATAACTTAAAAGATGCTTATAAACAAGTTGAATCTGTAATAGTATTAATGCAGCAAGTAATTCCTGTGCACTTGGTTACACAAATTCTATATTTGTGCTAATAAGATAATCACAGGAATATAAAAGAAAAATGCAGATCTCGTGCTGGTTTGCTTTCCTAGCATTCCAGCTCCGTTCTCTTCATACATTTGAATACGTTATTAAACAGTTTCATTAAAATAATATAATTTCATGCAAACAGAAATATCATACGATGAGCTTAATTCTAAATTTGAAATTTTATATTATAAAGAATTATGGTATACCGTTTAACTGATGGTAATCATAACAAGGCTGATATTACATATGTAACTGATGGTGACACATTTCCCTATCAGTTATGAGAAGAACAAAAATATTGTATAGTAAAAGAAATATAAGATTAATAAACAGTAATAATGTAAGAAATCCAAACAGCACTTTAAGCAGGAAAACAACAATTTATTAATATAAATCTATTTATTTACTAATAAGTAGTTAAAGTAAAAAGTAATAAAAAATAAATCTGTATTTATTTTCTTCTAATTGTTTTTCTACTTACAAGGAGAGGACATAACTGACTACCCGCTGATTTTGATGAAACTGAATTGATGTAATCTAAAAAAAAAATACTGAATATGTGTCCGAGTGTTTGTGCCAATGTGCCTTATAAATAAAAATATTAGTGTTTTAAAATTTAGGCTCAGCGAGCTTAAGAAATAAGAAAGAGAAAAAGAGCGCTTCTTATGCTATGCTCGTAGCATAGTGTGTTCGTGCCGATCTCATAATCTCAAGGTTGCGCTTTGAGGCTCGTCTCTCTCTGACTTTTTTTTTATTTAAAAAAATAAAAAATAATTAGAAATTTCTTTTGCTTATGTAAATTTATTTTATTTGATTTTTTTTATTAATATTTAATGTATTGAAATGTAGTTATTTTATTATATTCCTAATAAGAGGACATAAAAATCGGGTATACAGAATGTAGTGTTTAATATTTTTTTATGTAAAACATACATAATAACAAAAAAAACGTCAGAGATGGGCCTTGAAGCCGCAACCTTGAGATTACGGGATTGGCACAAACACACTATGCTACGAGCATAGCATCAGAAGCCCTCTTTTTCTCTTTCTTATTTCTTAAGCTTGCTGAACCTAAATTTTAAACGCTAATATTTTTATTTATAAGGCGCATTGGCACAAACACTTGGACACATTCGATATATTTTTTTCTAGATTACATCAATTCAGTTTCATCAAAATTGGTGATAGTCAGCTGTGTCCTCTCTTTGTTAGTGCTTTCTAGGTTTCTTGTATTTCTTTATAAGCAGAAAACTTAAAACAGTAATAATTTATGTAGATAAGATATTCTAAATATAAAGATTACATTATTTGATTTATCAATATAATTATATATTATCATGAAGTATTGATATTATAAATTAATAATTTTTAGTCAAAATACATCATTATGAAGTGAAATGTAAGTTTTTAAATAGAACTACGTAAGTTCTGTTAAAAATAAACAAGATAGTATTAAAAAGTTTTGAGACTAGTTCTATTTGCAAGAAAGTACTTTATTTATCAATGTTTACACATTATCACCTTCAAAATAGACCTCTTGCACAGCAATACAGCACTCCCATCATTCTTACCACTTCTGGAATGTCTTCATAGTCTTTTAGAACTGTGTCAAGCACTTTGTGGTTCATGCTGGATCTCTGAAATAGTGTCAAAATGGTGACCCTTGAGCTGGATCTTCATTTTTGGAAAGATAGCAAAACACAGGAGCCAAACCTTATGAATAAGGTGGGTATGAAAGTGAGATCATGTTATTTTTGGCAAGAAACATGTGAAGAGAGCTCAGTTATTATGTACATTGTCGTTGTGGAGCATCCAGTTTTTAGTGTAACATAGATCTGATTGCTTTGGCCAAATGTTCTCCCTCAAACATTCTAAAACCTGAGAGTAGAACTCACTATTGACAGTCTGGCCACTGGGGACGAATACTTAATGCACTATCCTGTGAATATCGAAAAAGATAATGAGCATGAATTTGGTCAAAGTGCAGACCTGCTTCACTTTTTTGGTCATGGAGATAATGGGCTCTTCCCTGTAATGTCACAGAGACATTTGACCAAATCATCTCAAATGTCTCTGTGGCAGATTTGGCCAGTTTAACACAGAATTTCGTATTTGCTCTTTTTTTTCAGTTTGATGTTCATGATGAAATTGCAGATGTGGTAATGCATATTGTCAGAGTAGCACCAGTTGCAAAACTCCTGATATACATAGGATAATGTCTCTTAACATACTCATGTATGAAGGTCCATGCTCTCTGTGACTATGCTGTGTGGGGGCCATTTGTTGGTGAGTTACAGAACTAGTCTCAAAACGTTTTGATACCATCTCATAAATTATAATAATGTTGCTTTAAAAATTAATAATTAATTCAATTATCATATTTCAAAAATTAATTTAATTCAAGTCAAATATCATTAAACTGTCTTTAACATCAAGAAATTTTTCACTTAATATCTATAAAAATGTCTGTTTTAGCAAATCTATGGGCTAACATTTTTAGAAGTCTATTTTACCATATAAATGCCAATTTTTATTTATTATATATTAGAATTGCTGAAATTTAAATTTTCAAAAACTCAAGCTTATGAGCTGTTATTAAGAAAAATTAAGGAATGCTTAAGTTACTCAAGTTTCTTAGATAAAACTGATTTAGCACATTGTGCTTCAAAGCTGAATAATCACTGATCAATGTAACTGTGATTACAGTGAATGGTTTGCAGTTTAATTTTCTTTTGTTGATATAAGCGGAAGCCACTTCTGCTTTTCTACATATCGACTCAAGTTCAGCCAACGTCAATTCCTCGTGCTGAGCTAATGTACGAATTAAAACTGGACTTGCGTTTGACTTAATTATATCCACGATTTCGTCTTCAGTATATGGCCTTCGAAGATAAGCGTTGTGCTCATGTATTCTGGCAAGATAATCGTTGAAAGGCTCATTTTGCATTTGTTGCATGTCGTGTATTTGTCTTCTCAGAGCCTGTTCTTGGTCTGCTGGGAAGAAAGAATCGCGCAAGATTTGGCACGCTGTTGACCAGTTTAAATTTGAGCGATACTTAGCATCAAATATTGGCTTAACTTCGGGGGCCAATAAGTGTGGAATGGTTCTAACGAGTTCGATTCCGGTAAAACCGAAATCAGTTCCTAATCGTTCTAAATCCGAGAGAAATTTATTAATATTTCCCTTTTTCTTATATTCAATTTTATTGTCCCTACAGGTTTTAATAAACTTGAAAAACTGTTCACCCGTTTTGTACCCTTGTCCAGGTGAATTAATTGAAGAATTCTCATCTGATTTTGATTTATTTCCTTTTTGCGATTCAGACCTATCGACTAGAGTGTTTTGTAACTGAACTTGGTGATTTACTAACCCCTCTAGTAGATCTTCCAATCGGGAATGTGACGAGGCCTGCTTTGGGGTACTCGTATTCACATTCTCGATCGCAGGATCCGATATGTTTACAACTTCTGGTTCATCAAAATTTTCTGCTAAAGTTCGTTCGCAGTTTCTATTCTCAGTATGATTTCGTTCCTTGGAAATCTGAAAAACATTTTGTCCATTTTGTGGCGGTACTTTAGTATGGTTCAAGCTA
>WUQG02025014.1:0-11259 GCA_011317285.2 Androctonus mauritanicus | reverse complement strand
CCTAGCCTATATTTACGGACATTCTGATCGAGTTTCTATTCGCCTAATCTTCCATGTCGGAACCTGTGTAATGGCAGTAGGCGCCTAAGAGAGATAAGAGTCACAACCAGGCAAATGGTTTTGATAAAGTTGACGGCTTGTCCCGAGGAGAGAAACAACCCAAGCACTTCTAAAAGTTATTAGAAGTAGAAATTAGTCAAGGTTATTCCCTATATCCTTAATAGGCACAGACACGCGCTCGTGTTTGGGGGTTTCATTAAATAAGGACGTAAAATAGCCACATTCTCTTCGCCTGATGCTCATATAACTGTATTAAATGACCTAAGGCAATAAGTTCAGTAAATTCTCGGTTCTAGATTATTCTAAGCACAATAAGCACTTAGGATGATAAATACTTTAAAGTACAAGCACACAAGTTTTCGTATCTACCAGTTAAATTAAAAACACAAAATTAGAATCAAAAAACTTACTTGAATGTGAACAACTTCTCAGCTTTTAGAGAGAAAAAAAAATCCAAAGTTTGGCTGGAGAAACGTTTTCGATTGTTGCTTTAAAGAAGTAAATGCACAAACTTGCCAACCTCACTTGTTTTGGGAAATTTTGTGTAGAAGGAAGAAAAGCAGGAAGCACAATAGGCGCGTGTCTTGCAGGTGGGTAAGAAAACAGGGAGGGGAGTCAAGAGCTGGTCCAGGTGGACAGTCTATCTCGCCACCATCTCTACCATTCTGTGTCTTCCCCCCTTTTCCCGCTGGCTGAAGCATCTCTCCCACAGTCCGCCTTCTAATTGAATTTAAACGACCACTTGTCAGAGGAAATAATACATGTAATTTGTAAGTGGTTCGTGATTCATCACGTTAGCTGTGCTGGCGGTCTATGATCCGATGTCAGAGCTTACACTAGCCAGACTTACCTACTGGGACTTGTACTTGGCACGTGGATAAGTCCGATACGTCGTAATAGTAATGAAATACTATAATCTTACTCTTAAAGGGAAATTTCCGAATAAACAAAAGGTGTTTAAAACCGATGATGTTTACGTGATATCCAATCAAAGCTAAATGGTATTACGTGACCCAATAATTACCTCAGAGAAGCTATGCCGGAGGTAAAAAAACACTATTCCCATTAGTTCCTTCATCAACAAATCGTGAGGCCGACAACACGCGTGATTGAATAAGAAACCTCTTTACGTTCATCCATTTATACACTAATAGACATAAATTCTATTAAACCACCCTTTTACTGAAAGAAACTAATAATAATATATGCTAAATACCTAAATCGGTTCGAGAGAAACATTATTAATGTATAATGAAACGCTATGCACAATAAAGTAAGAACCTCTCCATGGGTGACAACGAGATAGCACAGTAACTTAAAATCTCGATACTGGGACCAGTTTCCTGTATCTGATGTGCTATTTCTACTTTTTTTTATGACCCTTCACAGCGGAAATGTGCGTCAATGGTTCGCGTGATCAAACACACTACATCATTTACGACGAGAATTTTTCAATTTTTATTTTTTTATTTTTAGGTTTTTTCACTGGGGGTACATAAAGTCAAACTTATTCCTATACTCTACCCATTTCATTAGTTACGTAACGAATTATCTAAGGGGATTATAAAGCAATAATAAACATAAAAATCGGTGCGAACGATCGCCATTGTCTATAACCTCCGTATTAAGATTTCCACCCCTGAAAATATGGCGCACGCTTTTATTATGCATAAAAAAACTTGTTCATGCTATCTGTTATAAATATCTACTTAAATCTTTTCAGATCATAAACTGCTCTCAAAATATGTTACAAGAATACTCTCTGGAGACTAATTATAACAATCTAGAATGATCCCGAGTCTTCTAGACTATATATATGTGTTTGTTTTGTTAGGATCGATAATTCGTATCGGTTGTTGGATCGTGTTCAGATACCATTTTTCAAAGTCCTCGATGTAACATAACGATAAAAGTACAGCTAATTAATACCACTTAAAGTCAAAACAGTGCCATTATCTTAAAAATTAACCATTACGTAGCCTACTTTAAACTAGATTTTTACGAAATTTTTATAAAAATTATAATTAAACCGTAACAGGAATTTTACGTGATTTCGGCTGGTTTGTTGGGAGTTAATGGCAAATGGGCCTGATGAGCCAAACTACACCAGAGAATGAATAAAAATTTATCAGATATGGAGTTAAAAATTGAATAGAAACAAGTAAACAACGAGCAAATTATAATTCCAATAAAAGATAAAAGCAACAATGGTATAAAGTGTCACATTTGAGCCAATAGTAACGAGATATATATACAACAAGCTATCAAAAACAAACTGCTCATATATTAAACAAAAATAACTAAAATAAATACTAAATATGATGAAAAACACATTTAGATATAGATCACAAACAAGAGTTAACAACACTGCCAATAAGAGCTTTAAGATTAAAAGATTGATTAAAATACCATAAACGTTCAGCAGAAAAATAAGAAAATTCTAATAAAATGCGCTTAATAGTAAAGATTACGTGATTTCGGACAATAACCATAACACAAATGATGATAAAGAAAATTAATTTTTATATATATCGATAGAATTATTACTGTAATCACTATCATTTATTAGAGATTTACAATTTACATATGAACTTGATGGTCAGGTATATAATGAATTGAAAATTTTGTATAAAAGCTTAGCTCATTTTTATTGTTTAACATAAAAAAATCGAATTTTAGCGGTTCCTGTGCTCTTTTAGAAGACATAAGAAATTCTTCCGTACTCCAAAGCGTGTGACATAGTTTGCTTATTTTATCCTTTCAAAGAATTTGATTTTCTCTGTGTGTAGGTAATAGTGTTAAAGTGAAGCAATTTCCTGTGCTATTCGTGCCCTGTTATGAACTTTGAGGTAGGTGACATTTTAAAATTGATATGGGATGATTTCGGTGATCAAACTGTCGATCAAGTAAGACCTTTTTTTTTCAACGCAGACGTAGAGAAAAACCTTTGTATAGTATTATAGTTGTTATCCATGTCGTATTGCAGGCAAGAAGTCCCCACAGTGAAAGCTCAATTTTGAAAGTCGGTTGACACTTTTTGGCAAAGGTACATGACAGTCTGACAGCAATGGGCGGACAATACGGACACGGCGCACGCCGTGTGGTCTTTGTATAAAAGCACATCCTCTGACACATGTCTGTCACATGTCGAATGTGGAGCGACAACAATGGCGGATCTATTTCGGGAGTCACGTGCATCTATTTTTAGTGTTCCGTGGGAAAATTTATTGGTTTCATCTTTTTTTTCTTCTTCACTGTTGTTTTGTTGTTGTACATACTTGCGTAACAAGAGAATTGTTTAAAAATCGCCTTATAAAACGCCTAGTTGTTTGGAACGAGGTGATAATGGCTAACTTAGCTAAACAATTAAATTTTGATTCATTTCCGATAGATGACGGCCGAAAACAGAGTCAGATTTATGTGCCTATATATCCCTTCGTAGTACAGCTGGAGTTTTTACCAGGTGTGCAGTTGATAGTAAAGATGATTATCTGCGAATTTTCCGTTAAAGACGATGAGACAGTCAGGACATTTTTCGATCCGACTATAAGACCTCCCGTCGTTACATAGTTGCGACAGATGGCTTTTAAGGCTCGTGTTCGAGTTCCATAAAGGCTTCACTAGGCGGTTAGTGTGAATGAATCTTATCAGTTCCCACTGATAGTATCAGTAATTGTGTCTATCCCGTCGTTCTGTTTGTCATTCATCTTTTGTTTGTTTGCGAATAGCGAAGCGTTATCGATGGTCACAATCGGTTTATCGACTATCTTTCGCAAAATAGGAAGCTACTTGAACTCAAAACCTGTTCCAGACATAAGCTTTTTAAGGTCGAAAGAACGCATAACTAAGCTGAAAGACCGAATTTAGTCGAGCATAAGCGAGTTTTACGTTTTTGATTTTTTTTCTTTTACCTTTTGAAGATAATTTTTAGAAAGTTTGATTGAAGCATAATCGTTTTATACGAATAATAACTTGTTGAACAGACACATAAGAGCGAAAAATCGTTTTAAATAACCCGACGAGTAATTGGTAAATTTATATGTAAACGCAAAACCAAATAAAGTAAAAATCGCATTTTTAACGCTATTTTTAAATAAAATGGCAGATCGAAACGTGAAATCGTGTTAAAATACATTTTTTATGTAGTAAAAATTATAAAATCTGTTTTTAAATTGTTTAAAGTGTTCAACAGATTTATTTAAAATGTTCGGTCGGCACCATGTTGTTTCAAAAATGGCGGATAGAAACATACAACATGCGATTTATCGCATTTGAAAAATACAATTTATAAATATCGCGTAAATTTCGATTTTTTTTTTTTTTTTAACTGCGTTTTCTGGTCAAACATCTGTTGAATAAGCAAAAAATTAGAAATTATTTTTTACCAAAAACTAATATTTAAAAATTAAACAAAATCAAAAGAACAAAATAATAAAATTTAGCCCCCCCCAAAAAAAATGAAAAATATATTAGAATAAATTTATTAATAGCTAGACTATATAAATATTTAAAACAGAATTTAATAAGTGCAAACATAAAATAAGCTTTAAACGAAAAAAAATTTTATGAGTAGATAAAAAAAACACGAATTAAAAAATAAAATTCAGAAGAAAATAGAAAAATTATTACTTTTAAAACATTAATGTGGCAAAAAAAAATAAAATTTATTAACTTATTCATAAATGCTTAATAAAATAGGTTATAAATTTGTAGATTTACCTGAATTGTTATTTTCATTAAAATTCATTGCGCACTCTGCAATTTAACACCAGATACGACTAACAAGATGAATGTTTTCTTTAGAAAGAAAAGCGGCAAATTATTATTATTATTATTGTTGTTTTGTTTAATTTAAAGCGACACAATTTCACTCCTTTGAGAACTAAACAATAAAAAAAACATATTTAAAAAATAATTATAGTTACTGTTTTATGCTAACGAGGCAACACTATCTTCATTTCTAACAAGAGAGCTACTTAGAGAGAGACAATTTTAAATTTCGAAGAAAACCTGTCGTGTCGAATAGCCAAAGATATCGTAGAGAAAGTGAGGGTAATTTGGCAAGTGGAAGCACGCAAGGCTCTGAAAGAACGATTGTTTGAAAGATGTAACGTGACTGGCTTATATCCATCAGATTTTTGCCTGTTTGGATGTGAACCAAGTACTGTATTAATGAAACCGCCCTAGACAATGTCTGTCCCATTCACATCCGGACGGTTTAGAAACAATTTTAACCTAATGAAGTTGTAGTAATTTGATTTGTGAAGATAATTAGTTAGTTTTCTTTAAGAGATTAAGATGTAAACTTCTCCTAACACGTGATCATTTTTAGATATGCAATTATTTATTATTATAATATGTCCTAATTATGGTTTATGCTGTTAGCGAAAAATAAATTGCACCCCTGTCACCGTGCCGTGTTTTATAGGTATTTTTTAATAAGTAATCATCATTTAATGGCCATAAATGCTGTAAGAAATACAATAATAAATAGATGTTATCAGTTACCGATTTTACGGGTGCGTCCCGGTTCGATTTCGTATCGCAACCGACGATTTTCAAAATTAATTTTCTCGCGTAAAATTTACGCTTTAGAAAAATTTTTTCGCTTTTTCTCACGTAAAATTGTCTAGAATTTCCAACTGTAATTTCAAAACATATAAGAGGATAGTGCGGCGGATTTAGTAAAGGAAAATATAATAAAAAAAAATAAAAATCAATTAAGGGAGAAAGGCGAATAGGTAAAGCCGTGCCTAACAATATTCAGCCTTTGGAGCGTTCACTCTTGGGGTGCGGCAATGTTAGAGATCGGTTGTACCCCATTTATCACGATATAAAGCGTGACGGACGCGTGATGCGTGACTGGTTGGGTGTAGGTGTGGAAATAATGGAATGCTAATGGAGTCGCTAGCAACAAAATATATACAATTTCGCAGAAAATAATTTCAATAGTTTGAAGAAGATTCTTGGAAGCGATTTAGATCTAGAATACTAGACCTAATTATTCCCGTTTTTATTTTTAATTATTTATACTGAATTATTTTATAGGTGTATTTAAAGTTATATTTGTCATTTTTATATCTCGGCTTCTCAAACCTATCACGAAAAATCATAAAGATAATTTTAAATTCCTTAGAAAGTTTCACTCGAAATGGCCTAATTTTTCTTATCTCCATGATTAGATTTATAACAATTATCGAGAAAGACTTATAGAATTGATATATATATTAATACAAATAGAGTTTACGCGGATTTTAACATTATTTATTACTTCCACCTTTCGTTAATGTTCTCACACGCTACCGTGGAATGCAAATTTGCAGTTTAAATTTGCAATTATAAATAGTAGCGATTCTAATTCATAAACAATTCTTTCGTAGGACTTTCTACATCTTTTTTAATTTTTTTCGGGAGGATCTCTAATTATCTGCTTTGCTAACTGCGCATATTTTGAACTATACCAAACTCGAGGCAATAATGAAAACAGGAACTTTTGGTGAAGAGATAAAAATTGATCATCTTGCAAAATTAATGGTTTAAAATTTTTTTAAGCGTGTTGCCCTATTTATATGGGTAAAAATTTTGATTTTTAACTGAATTTCCTGTGGAATTTGCACAAATTTCTTGAATGTAGAGTAGGAGAGAAAGTTTTATCCCCGTTTCTCTCTCCTACTTGATATGTAATATAGGTAAGGGACGTACGCAGGATTTTATCCATCTGAATATCCTTCAGTTCAAATTAAGCATGTGCTTGTGCAGAATAAAGCAAATGCTGTATAGTTCTGAGAATACAAATTACTTCAGTAGTACGTCGACAGAATTCAACAAACTGAATTACCTTTGGGATTCATCTGATCGGTCCCCAGCTTATCCTTTCACTGGAGATTCTCATGGATATTGAAAGCGTCTTCGGAGCTCTTTTCTGTTTACACGCAGCTGCGACCAAACTAAAACTACGTCCACGCAGGAATTTTGCGAAAGTGTACACTTTATTAATCACGCAAACTTCGAATTTTTATTTATTTTTTTATTAAAATTTTCATACGAAAAAAATTTTTACGGGTGTCTATCTCTCCCCGTCTCATTATCATTCAGGGGACATAAAAATGTCAGAAAACTCGTTTAAATAATAAAAATCACTTATAAATCATACTTCATTTAAATGTTAAACGAAACCCAACCTGTTAAGAAAGTTTTAATTATAAGCAAAGGTTAAACACCGTCTTGTTTACAAGATCGCAAATTTGCGTGTTCTTCAGTCAAGCAAGTAAGTGAAGTCCATCCTTCTCTGCCGTCACATCGCCTTAACTGCATCTATTAATCACCAGGCGTGAGAAAACGATCATGGGTCGAGACGTCCAATCATCTAGGGGCGTGAACATGACGTCATTGTACACGCGCGGTGGTCCAAGACCACCCATGTTTTTGAATCCAGACGTCGGATCAAGCTTGTGTCGGTCACAATACAATGGAATATCTGAGAACAATAAAACAATTGGTAAGGCATAAGCTATAGCAAAGGCAAGAAAAACCAATCAGAAACAGATTAAATAGTGGAACATCTCATTACACGGAACGCTGAAGCTGTGAGGATAGACTGGTCTTCCCTGCGGGGAATCTAGATGAGGGACTTTCAAAGGGCCGCCTATTACGTTTTGTAATCGCCACTTTCTTCAGATTTGCTAATAACTTTTTTTAATTAAAACCAGAAAATTTCGGTTGTTTCATTTTTCTTTGTTTTACTACTATTCGGAACGTTTACTCTAACTCGAAGTCGTGGTCCCCTCGAATTAACTGTTAATGTTCAATTTTTCTCTCTTTACAACTCATCGGAATTTGTACTTTACCTCAAAATCGTAATCCCCTGGAATTGGTTGTCAATGCTTCAAAAAATGCTAGAATTTTCGTTTTCCAGATTATTGTAGAAAGTGTAGCATTTTTATTAAAAAAAATTGGAGTACACTTATCAGCAAAAGTTACAAAAATAGCTAACTTGTTCTGTTTTCCTATTTTTACTGCCCTTAAGAATTTTTCTCGATTCCATCTGAGCACCTATTAGTTGCTGAAGCTAAAAAAAAAATATGTATGACAGAATTATACAATAATTTTTGACACCCGAATTTTTATGGAAATTTGCGAATTTGTTAAAAACCAAACTGGAGCGCAACCACCTGCAAAAGGTGCAAAAGCGGTAAATAGTGAGAAGGCGAAACAAACTCATTAATAACTGGCAAATCTCCACCAGAAGAGGATTGGTCTTTCTCCTCCCATGAAGCAAGGGGTGGAGATCAAAGGGTGCCGCTGGTGACACCGATTTGCTAAGGTGTTTGTCCTCTGTCCACCAGATACCTGTAATTACAGCGCCATTACCGGCAGATGTCGCTCCACCCGTAGAGCAACCATCTAGCGATTAGTTATTCCTAGTGGCACAGTTTTCCTGGTAAAGCGTGGTGAATTGGTAATGTCTCTATTCTTTTCATTGTCACTGTCACAAATTACAGGCCTTGACTTAAAACTCTTCTCCGAGTAAGTCGTTGAGTGCGTGCATAATGCCAACCCTTCTCTGTACAATAGATGCGATGTGGCTATGGTTTTCATAAGAATTACGTGCTAAATAACCTGAGGCTGTCCCAAGAATAGAGATGAGAACACGTATATCTATATATGTATAGTACATATTTATATATATACATATATATAAAAACTATTCAAAGAACATCGAAACCACTTCAACAAGACTCAGAATAGGCGCAAATAAAATAACCAAAAATTAAACTATACAAAATTTTTTCATATTTTAGCAAAGAAGGAATAACTTAACACCGTTTTACTTAGAAAAAATTAAATCTGATTAAATTAATTACTAAAATTTAGCACAAAGTGAAATATATGTAAAAAATCAAATTATATTTTTATAAATAATACACGAACTCTAAGTTTATCAGTTACTTTAATCTAAACATATAATATTTAAATTAAAATATAAAAATCGTGACTAGATTTGGTAATGACGGCAAAATCATGCGTTGTTTATAATTAGTAAACGTTAAAAGAAAACGTTAGATTTGTTAAAGTGTTAAATGCGAGTAAACACTAGGGATTATTTATTTAGTGGGCTTACCACAGTAATCTTGAATGTTTGTTTACGGTTTAACGCCCTAACAAATCTATTATTTCATTTATAATATAGGCCTGCGCTAGTTAAAAGTCAAAATGCTTGTTTTTACACCCGCTCGCACGTTATAGACATTTTATAAATGTAGCCTATATATTTATAAGAATAACGATGACAGTAAAAAAAAGGAAATGCCGGAAATGTGTCATTTAATAACGGAAAAAAGGGGAAACATCTCTTAAAAATTGAAGATGAAGTGGTACATATAGACACGGACGCATTGCGACACATTCTGCTCTGTACTGCTTGTGTCAGCGAAGACACATTGTGACGACTGCAGGAGATGGCACGCTGACTAGAAGATGTCTCCGGAAGGCCTTGTCGTCTGTTGGATTTTCCCTAGGGCCGGATCGTCTGGATCAATTTCCTAGCAAATCCCAGATAGTTTCAATTTCCCGACTTACTCCGTGAATCTCTGTCTAGGTTTATGGGAAGGGGGAGTTAGACGAGCCAAGTCATGCATGTTATTGGTTTTCTCTCTCTCTCTCTGTACTTCCCCAGCATATATCCTCTTCCTGTGCTCTAGCTGACGGCCGCGCTGGGATTGAGGATAATTATGGAAAAGGTAATGTCTCTGCATCCCATGTTGGACCGCTCCACGTCATCCGTTTGTTTTGTAAAACTGTTTTATTGGCCACTATCGGAAATGGCCTCATATTTTGGCATAAACACAAAGTAGGAGAAATGAATTTATGCAGTTAGGGAGGAGGAACTCTAACTTATTAAATATATAAAGACAGCGCAACACCTCCCGCTCGGTTTTTTAAAATTACTTTTGCGACCTTACACAAAAATCTTTAAAAAATAAATGTTTACTTACAGATATCATATATATGACTTATTTATTATTCACGACTTACGTATATTCTATATATCCAATTTTATTTTTTCTAAAGAAAAAACTATATAAGAAAACTAATTTCTTAGTATGGAGCCGATATAGGATAATATTTATCAATTTTTCATGCAAATTTGTAATGGAAAATATATACAAAATTGTATAGTTAAGCGTTTAATAGTCTGGAGAGAAGATCGACATAGGAGTTAGATTAGACGGAACCAGAATGTGGTCGTAATGACCAGCGAAGAATATAGAAGTTGGTATCACAGTCAAAAATCTGAAGTAGATCTCAAGCAAGCAAAACTTCCATTCGATTCTGCGTGTCTGTGAATAATGTATAAGTTCCGATACATGATGCAGAGCGGATGAGAAAATGCATACCATTAGGACATACTACAAGATCCATTCGTTTTCAGAATTCATCTGGAAGTGATATTAGATAAGACTCTTTTTTTTCTACAGCATCCTTTTTTTTATTCTATTTCTTTCCATTCTTATCGAAATGCAGACTCCACATTTTGGTTAAAGATTTTTTTTTCCTCTTATTTCGAATCGGTTGCAGTCGCTACAGATTTTTCTTTTATTATTCTTTCTTTCTTTATCCGCAGAAAGTTTAACGATTTTCGATACGGGTTTAAATTAATTTTTAGATTTGTAAATATGTGATTTATCAGTCATCTTGCACGAAAGGTTACTCTCGTAAAGCAACTTGTGTAAATTCGATAATTAAAAAAATTCAAAATAAGTTTATTTTAACAGTTTTCAACAAGTTTAAACACGTTAATGAATGTAAAACTTATAAGTTGTAAGTCTAAAATAGTTTTGTGAATTTTTAGCAAAAAATCGTGTTTCTTTTTTACTAAAAAGGCGCCATTTATAAGAACTGACATAGAATCTTATAAGAACAATAGAGGCCTATTACTTAAAGATATTTTTATAACAGATCTTCAATCATTCAATAATGCTTGCTATTGAATGCATTGAACAAGATGCGATAGCACTTGCTACCAGTAAAGAACAGTTAAAAGAAGTGCAATTGAATTAAGATAGCTCCATAATCGATTCACTGGAGTTTGTAATCATTCGTAAACTTAACAGATGGTCATTTTTATGATCATAATGCTCTAACAAAGAATCGTAACGAATGTTGCACGCCTGTATGAGATTTCAATTCGAACTAAGA
>WUQG02025003.1:0-11259 GCA_011317285.2 Androctonus mauritanicus | reverse complement strand
CGGCCCGGCCATCCCCGTCCTTCACCATCCGGCCCCCCTCCTCGGGTGTGGGTACAGCTCGTGGTTGGAATTGGCTCCACCCCTTAGTAATCTCCCTGATTGGAAAGGGGCGTAAAATATGAAGAAATAAAAAAGACCACTAAGCCATCGACAGCTTCCGATTTCGGGATGTATATAATTTTTAGGAATTATCGGACTTACGCCTTCTCACAATTCAACACTAATCCTTTACCAAACTAGTGTCGAATTGCAGGACAATATTTCTCATATAAAACTATGGAAAATAGATTAATTCATTGTCAGACTCTCATTCCACTTCCCCTAATGGGGAAGTGAGAGAGATTACAGCAGCGCTTTCGGTTGGATTAATAATTAATTATTTAAATTAATTATTAATCCAATAGATGGTACTATTGGATTAATAATTATTTTAAATAATTAATTATTAATCCAATAAATGGCGCACTGTAGCATAAATTAATTAATAATTATTAATTTGTCAGTTAATTCAAAAAATTAATCACTAAGGGAGTTTTGGCTTGTTTAGAATTATTTGGATCGTGTAAATGTCGAATTAAGATTAGTACTCTGTATTATATATATGCATACATACATATTTACATATAATTAATTTATATATAAAATATATAAATTAATTAGTTATATTACATGTAGAAAATATATATTGCAATTTTTCCATATTTGATTTAACTTTTTAATTATAAATCATATACAGTACTGTAAATGCGGCATTAATTTTCTCTCATAATAAATGAATGGTTAATGTTTAAACTTTATATTCTTTTCAGTGTTTACAAAAACTGATTTATTTCACAAATATAAAATTAAGATATACAGTGCACACACACACACACACACACACACATATACAGTACACAGTACACACACAAATATAAATTATAATATAGTTTAATATTATTTATATACTATTAATACCTTAAATTATTTATTCCTTTATTGGAATATTATTTCTAGTGTGTGAGTGTGTGTGTGTACTGTGTATACAGTATGTCTTAATTTTATATTTGTGAAATAAATCAGTTTTTGTAAACACTGAAAACATTATAAAGTTTAAACATCACCCATTCATTTATTATGAGATATAAAATTAATTCCTCATTTACAGGGCAGAATCCTTAATATGTATATATCAGAGGTTCTACTTCTGGGCTTTCGGCCGCCATTTCTAAACTGGAGAACCAGGAACCAGTTGCGTTCCCTGGTTCTTCAGTTTGGAAATGAGATAGTTTGGCCAAACGCAACAAACTAGAATTTGAGTAAATTTCTTATATAAAACGTTTCTAAATTAATTAAAAATCATATTGGAAATAAAGAAATAATTATTATTTACTAATAAAACTCTGAAAATAGCTGTAAAAAATTAAGAATTAACATTGAAAAATGTTGTTTAAATAGAAATCATAAAACATTCAGGATAAAGATGTCGAAGTTAAGTTGACCGACAAATATAAACTGGGAAGACGATTAATTTTATTCATCAAGTTTTAATTTAAATATTATTTTATTCTTCTTTAACTATGTTTATCAAAAAAATAAATAATTTAAGATTAAAAATAAAAATAAATGTACTTTTAAAATAATAAACTCGCTAAAAGATATCCTATCTATTGACAAAAAAATGACATTTTTTTAATTTTCAATTTTTTTAGAATTGCTAAAATAAATTTTAAAAATTTTGACTTTTGTTTTCCGTTGAGTGTGATCTAAATGCTATTTTCGTGCCAAATTTGAAGTTTATGCATCCACCAGTTAAGGCTACAAATTTCTATACGTGCTATCAAGCATATACTGTATAATCTATATATTAGACAGATATGTCATGCCGTATATCTTAATTTTATATTTGTGAAATGAGTCGGTTTTTGTAAACACTTAAAAGAATATTGCCCATTCATTTATTACGAGACATAAAACTAATATGTCATATATCTGATTTATAGTTAAATTAAATATGAAAAATTCGTTTCCATTTTAAATGCCATATTACACCATCTTCAAAAATAAATTCCTAATGATATACAGTATGTATGTGTGTTCTTTCAGAAGTTTTTCGAATTTCCCGATGAGAGAAAAACTGAAATTAGGATTAACTATGTGTCTTAAAAAGTGATAAATCTGACATCCAGAAAATTTCATACCCAAAGGATGAAAATTAGGTTTTAAAGTTCATCATTAAAGATTAAGACACTTTCCAAAGAATTTATTTTAAGGAATTGAAAGCAAGTCCTTTTTTTTTAGGAATTATTAAAGACACTGTAGGTTTATTTACACTGTCCTTAAATCAAAATTTGATTCATATTGTAATAATAATTTTGATAATTATTTTGTTAATTTTTAAAAGCAAAATTGGATTTTTTTTTCCATTTTTGTATATACTATATTTTTGAAATATTTAAGTTGAAATTTACATATACAAATATTTTGTGTAAACAAATTTAAATTTCAAAGAAATACAAAAAAAAAAGGATTTATGAGAAGAGTTAGGCAATTCGTCTTTTTTCGTCCCTTTGAAATTTGCTAATACTGTACAGTAGTAAAAATGTAGTAATAATTATTTTTCAAAGAAATGTTACTATATCTGTTTGTAAATAATTACTACTAGTATTAGCCAAAAACATCAATGAACAATTTTTTTCCCCTAATAGACTAGGTTCAATATGAATAAAAGGATTTAAATTAATCAATATTAAATATTAGATGATAGAATTTGAAAATTAACAGAAAACACCATCGTTGGAAAATATATATCTAAATTAATTTATGAAAAAGAAAAGAAATAATTATGCAATTTTTATTTACCAAAAGGCACGTCAATGACTCTAAGCAAGTATAATAAAATTATTATTTTATTAAATTAATAATAGGGGTGGAGCCCCTATTACAGTATATGTTTCATAGCATAAGTGAGTAAAAGAAGTCTTCAGCCCTACTTGCTTAATATATAAACTTCAAATTTGGCACGGAAATAGAATTTAGGATAGGATTGCATACATTGCAAAGCTTGAAAAAATGGTACCGATCGGTAGGGAGGTCAGGACAAGCAAAATATTCCTGGTGAACTAGGAGTCAAAGATCAAAGGTTAACGAGATATAGAGACTGAAAGTTTCATGTGGTTTGACATTGTGCTTCGCTTCGCTACGGTGTGCAGTGCGACGCGTCCCGTTTCCGTGCTCTGCTACCTACGCTACCTAGATACGTGTATATCTCGTTAAGCTTTGATTTTTAGTTCACTAGGGATATTTTGTATATCTCTTCTCCTTATCGATCGATACCATTTTTTCCATGCTTTGCAATGTATGCAATCTTACCGAATTTAGATCCAAAAAATAGATCGCTAAAGGAAAAAAATCCAAAATTCCTAAAGTTTTTATTTAATAGTTCCAATAAATTGAAAAAAAATGATATTTTTGTCGATAGATGACAAAATATTCTTTAGCGGTTCAATTTTTTTTTTAAATACACTTTTTATTATTAGATTTATTTTAATTATTAGTCTTAAATTATTTATTTCTTTGATAATAATACCTAAAAAGAATAAAATAATATTTAAATTAAAAACTTAATGCCTTGATGGTTTCGTTTTAAATTAGATATTATTAATTTGACAATTATATTCGAGAAAAATGTTCTATAGGATATCGATCGCCAAATTTTAAGCTTCAAATTCAATTAATAAAAGAACTAGCCAGGTTAAAAATTCCAAAAACGGCAAAAAAGGGCCGTTTTTTTCTCCTCCGTAGAAATCTCTACAGGTTGCATTGTAAAAATGATATCGATGAAATTTGGGACGTAGATAGTAGCGGATTTTGCTTTAAGAGGGCCAGAGACATGAGAGATTTTTGGGGCCCTATTAAAATAAATCCTTTTTTTTTTTTTTTTTTTTTTAGAAAATCGATTTTTTTATTTTTAGAAAAATACATACTAGTATGTAACAAAATCGAAAAATAATAACTTTTGTATAATTTAACATTATTCAATACAAGTTTTAAAGCTAAATAAGGGGCTCCTAGGATTGCTGGGCCTGAAGCGGCCGCCTCGATCGTCTTGGAAATAAAATAGTCCAAGAAATACCTACGTCCAGTGGCGGATCGTCCATCGTCTATGCGAAATTCCGCTACTGGAAGTAGATATTTCTTGGACTGTTTGAGGTCCTGTGAAAATTTCAGCACATCGGATCAAAATAAATAGAGGAAATGGTTCTATCAACACCTCTATATATCGCACTGTTTAACCGCTTTTGACAAAATTTGGAATACTGTATAGTCATAGCCTTGCTTAATTAAAATCTGAAAATTTTAGCCGAATTGGGCTAAAATTAAGGACTACTGAAGACACTGATTCTCTGAAAATGTCTCTATAGGTCACATTGTTCAATCGATTTCGAACAAATCTGGAATATAATGCTCTTTATGTTATTTAAGAGTATTTGGAAAATGAAACTTAATAGGGCCAAAATGAAGGGAGTGGAAGCTCCTTTCGTCGTGAATTTTCTATATATCATATTGCTCAACGAATTCGATCAAATTTGATATATGTACATTTATTATTTTATTAAATATTTCTTAAAAATTTCGATGCAATCGGATTAAAAATAAAAAGGATAATTAATGATATATTAACATATTGTTGTTAGAATGTCTCTGTTAAGAAAACGATATTCATCGAAAATATAAATGATTTCCAATCAAAAACTCTAATGTATAAAAATAAGCTAAGTACAGTATTAAGAAATTAAGATATATACAGGTAATCTCGTATAACACGGTTTCGCTCTAACACGATTAGAAAATTGCAGAAATCCTCATATAACACGATATTTCTACAACATAGTTTTTACTTAACATTATTCAGAAAATTACATTTACTCTCTTACAACACAAAACATTTTCGTTAATTTTTGTAAATCCACATTATGGACACACAATACACACATAAAATGCAATCTTTGGGAAATACTTTGCTAAAATTAATCATAAATGCAATTTCGAATATTTATATTTCGAGGATAACAACACTGATGAAGATTTGAAGTTAATAATTTTACACTAAAAAATTGCAGGAAGTCCTAAAGTTAGCCGAATAGCTAGAATCATTTTTCTTGAATGCAGACCCTTCGGTTGAAAAAAGCCGAAAATTCAAAAAGGAATTGCAAAATCGCTTGTCCTCATACCGTGAAATTCACGACGACCTTGTAAGAACAAGCAAACAAACTAAGATTGCAGATTTTGTAAAGAAAGCAAAAGATCACAAACTCTAAATGCGGAAAAAAGTTCAGAAAGTGAAGCTGATATTGTTAAAAAGTAAAAATATTCTCGTTTTAATTGAACAGCGATAAGGAAGATATAATTATTAAATGAATGTTACATAGGCTATAGGGCCTATACTTTTTCTTTCTTTATGTTTTACGTATATTTTTTAGGTCTTGCGTATATATATATATTTTTTTTATGTTTTGTGTTATTAATATTCTTAATAAAATTAAGTTTCTTATGTGGAATTATAGAAAGTTATTTGTTTTTAATTGGCTTTGGAACATAACTCCCTTTTGTGTATTGGCTACATGTCTCATATAACACGGTTTCACACAACACGGCATTTTTAGGAACCTATCTACCGTATTGTAGGCTATGACGGTTACCTGTATTTCCTTTCTTCTAGAAATTTACATTCCCAATTTTTTGTTTTGCGTTTGGTTCATGTTGTGATGATCAGTATTAATCAGTCTTATTAATTTTTCTAGAAGTTTGGACATTCGATAAAATTCGGTTTAATGTATCATGTACCTGAGGATAATTCCTCGTTATAACTTTTATTCATGTATATTAAAAAGTCTAGATGTAGCCTATATGAATTATTTTGCATATTCCTTTTTAGATTTCAATATCGTACTTACATCATCCGATTCTCCTTTTTTATTCTAATTTTGAATCTGCAATACGAACAAAGATTATGCGAAATTTCAATAAGATATTTATTAAAAAAATTGTTTTATCTGAAATATAAGAAAACAATAATAAAAAATAGACATTGGCTTATATTTGAATTCAAAAATAATTGTCGGTTTATATACGTGACATTCGATACTGGAAGACCCTCATAATGCTTACCGCTCTAACACGTTTTTAACTAATTAAACGCAACTTACATTTATAATACATTTTTTGCTAAGTCTTTTCAGTTTTTATGTACCATATTATAAAATGCGATTTTAATTAATTAAACTGTGATTGATATTTACAAAAATTCATACAATATCTTTCAGGCAGTGTAAGTATACAATAATTCTCTTCTGTATAGGATATTCCTTAAGAAACTTCCTTTCTTTTAATAAAGGACAGTAAAATATATATATCTATATTCAAGGACAGTATATATATATCTATATTCAAGTAATACTGAACTTACAAAATGGCAATAATGATGTCGAAAATATACTAAGAATGTCGAAGAATAGTTGTAGAACACTAACCAATATAGATAAAATGAAATTATAAATAACAGGAATGTTTAAAATATAACAAAAACGATACCATTTTAATATAGAAGAAAGTTAATGAATAGTCGTAGTAATCACAGAACTAGGAATTAAGAATCCAGCTACAATTAAACATGCAGTAAACTGGAAAACAAACGATAAAATGAAAGGTAACAGTAATTAATATATTTTTTATAATTTATAATATAAATTATAGTATAGAGTTAAGTTTTAGACAAGAATCATGTTAAATGACAGAGAAGAATGACGTCATTACATAGCGATAAAATGCTACTATTACAGTATTGAAAACCGAAGTGACGTCATTAAATTTTCTAAACTATATCTCGAAATCGCTATCTGTTCGATCTGGTTCCTAGTGAACTTTGATCTCAAGGTCGATCGCTTCCTGTCAACATTCTTAGTATATTTTCGACATCATTATAGGAACCAAGACAAAAATGTTGTTATTTTTGTCTTGGTTTACGTTTTGTATAGTTATACGTCACAAGATATACATCACATAATAATATGTTTACAATCCTGTTATATCTTGAACATATCATATTTATGTCATATATATCTAATTAACTAGATATATTATGTATTATACCTAGTGTGATTGTAAATTCCCGCACAAAATTCAAATAGCACTAAATACTACGAGAATAAAAATACAGGGTGAGCACAAAATATTCCCAGATTTAAAACAAAAAATAAAATAAAATTAATATGAATATCTTGATAAACTTGATATTTGCGATTCAGTTAACTGAAGAATTTTCATTTCTTCTCTTTCAAGCAAAATATTCCTTTCGTATAAAAATTTTACACTTTCAAACCTTGGAATGGTTTTGTGCTCACCCTGTACATAGGTCATACGTGCACGCACCTTCGTTATTATGTTAATTTCTTGTAAACAAAAGATTTTCCAGAATATTCAATAAAAAAATGACGAGAAAACAAATTTTTCGGAATCCAATTTTTGCTGCTACATTTAGTAGGAAAGAAACCAGGCAAAACTTTAAGTTGCCAAAAAACATAGGAATTGGAAGGACGATGGTATATGATGTAAGTACTATAGATATATGGAGAGAGGCAGTGTTAGTAATAGAAAAAGATCCGATAGAACAATTTGTGAACAAATTCGACGAAATCCTTGCCGTAACCAAAAGAAATTGGCTCTGCAAATGAACATGCTGAAGTCAACATTTCGGAGGGCTATAAAAAAAAGACCTTAAACTTTAAAGTGAGGGACACGCCATTTTTTTAAATGTTCGGCAAAACAAAAATCAGTCGAGAGAATTGGGGCATTATTGAAGCTATACAATGATGATGAATACAAAAACATTCTTTTCACTAATGAGAAAATCTTCACTATTAACAAAAAGTTTAATAAGCAAAACAATTGTGTTTATTCTAAGTCGCGAGAAGCGATCTCTAATTATATTTGTCAGATCAGTGTTATTTTTTTAACATTATTTGATCTGGGTTTTGTAAACTATTAAACTATTAAAGGTTTGGAAAAAGCACTAGGAACCAGAACTAGCTTCAGTAATGGTGTGGCGAGAAATCAGCTGGCATGGAAAGGCAAAGTTGGATTTTGTACTTGAGTGAGTAAAAATGAACCCAAAGAACTACATGGAAGAAAGAAGAAATTTGGAAGAAATTTTAGATACGCTAGTAAAGCCACTGAATAGTGGTCCTTTCATCAATATCGATTGATTCATCCAACAAGAATGCTCCGTCACATAAGACCAAAGTTACTTACAGGTGACGAGGAGGTTGAACGTGACTAACCCAGCATGTTCCCAAATTCATTTTCAGTGAAGAATGGCCTGCTGTATCTGAATCCATTAGATTACAGCATATGGTCGAAGTTTGAGCTAAAGGATATGCGAAACTCCACAGCAGTATCGACGATCTGAAGAAATCCTTCTCTGGAAATGGGAGAGTTGGAGTGAAGCCATAGAGGAATGGTCAGAGAGATTACGCAATTGCATCAAAGCGAGAGGGACATTTTTAATGGCCAATGTAATATTTTCTGATTTATATATATATATATATATATGTGTGTTTCTTTAATATCCTAAAGAATTATTAAATTTATTGGTAAATAAAAAATGTTATACAGCAAAACTTGATGCGGGAATTTATGACAATATTAGGTATATTGCTACGGAGTTATGTATAACAAATATACATGACATCTAAAATTTAGGCTAAATACTTCAATAATACATCATAGCAATACACATATATAGGATATAAGTAATCATTTTCAAAATAAAAATTGCTATCCAAATAGACATTTTATATTATATCTGAATATATTTTTCAGAAAGATATTTAATTTTACACGAAAATAGATATTTAATTTATCATAATTTGCTATTTGTTTTATTAAATAACACATCATTTTTGTTTTGTATACGCTTGATTTTTGACCAATTATATTTTCGAATATTTTTATCATTAGCATATCTATTAGTGTAATTAAATAAATTATTTAGTTGATAAAGATCATAGGAAAATTTCAACTTTTAATTTTTATACTGCAATACCCAATTTCCATGGTAAATTTTCAGCTGGCTTAAATAACAAAGCCGAATTAAGAACTGTAGTTCGTCATCGGAGGAAAAAGCTCTGATTAAACCCTACATATGAAGAAGTGAAGAAGAAGTGTAGTTAGTTTCGAAAAAGTAGCTCAGCCTAATTCGTTTCGGTCAAGAAGCTTAAGTCGGTTGGTGACGTTATAAGCTGTCCGCTTGGTCCGCTATTCACTTAATTCAATAAGGACGATTCAAATAAGGCACTGATGAAATGAGGAAAATTGTTTTTAAGAGAAAAACGGACAGCAAATTTATCTGAAGAAGACGTTCAATCACTTTTTGATCTCTGGAGACAGAATAGTGATGATCTATGTCAGATCATCAATATAACGGTTTGATCTATCAGCAAAACAAAACTATTCCGACAACTCACGTCACTATATCTGCTAGATTTAAATGTTGCCAACCAAAAGAAATATAAACGATTTTGCAATTAATTATAATACTAAAGCAAACTGCGCATATTATTTCTTCAATTTATTGAAATAACTGTTTGCTTCGAGAAAATGTATTAAAATTCAACTGTAATTTCACACAGTATAATTTATAATGAGAAGTTTGAACACCAGGCTGCCATGCAATTGTTTTAAGGCGGTTATAAGTAAATCTGTTTAATTTAAATCCGGTTTGTGTAATAGACTTATTTTGGCTTAAAATAAGTCGGTTTAAGAATTAATCCGGTTACTTTGAGCCGTGTGAATTAGTTATAATTATTTTATGATCAACTAGTATACATCAACTGTCTATGACAAGGATAGAGGAGCCGTATTTCTTCAAGCGACATAAATATATATGGCAGCATGATCACTGTATGTGTTTTTCAAAATGACAATATTTTTCAATCTGTTAATTACTAAATGGACCAAGTCAGGCCTGTCAAAGACCGCTTACATCAAAGAATGGCAGATTGTTTAGAATCGCAATCAACAGCACGGGTTCATACTACTAAATACTTTCCAAGAAATGGCCGGATTCGAGCCCAAGTCTTTTGAATGGAAAGCAATAGAGTTTTTACAAAAATCAATCCGGCCAACAACCCAAAAATGTCAGACTAAATTTAAATATCTGTTGCATTTTTGGTCATCATATTGGATTCACCATTTTGAATTCGAAATAGCTATTATCAGATTTCTATTCTGTGACCCCAAAACGGTCATACACCTATTTTCGCCAAATTAGTACTAACATTAAAAATCCATCAAATTTAGTGAGAAACCACTTTTCTGAAATCATTTTCAATATAAAATTTTTACAATTAATATAAAAAGGGATATTTTTCAGCATGAAATAGTGAAATGATCGAGAAATAACAATTTTTCAGCTGTAAGATAAACATTGAAAAATTATCTCCCCCTTTTCTATCCCTTTGGGATAAAAGATCGGGTTGTCATATTTGTTTCCGAATCATTTCAGTGGTTGATCTATAACATCTCCAAATTTTATTTGTTCAATATAGCTTTCTAAGTTACAGGGCCTATTCAAATTTTTATGGATACGTTACCCATAAACATTTTATATAAATTTTATTAATTGACTGATCTGTTGGTTGCGATACATGAGGGAAATTTGATAACAGTGTTCCTGACGACGACTCGATTGTGGCACTAGCTAGGCTGGAATACGGCCTCAATAGGAAAGCTCTCCACGACATTTATCAGATAGTAATTAAAAGATGATAGGCTGGGTGATTAAATTCAATCTCATCAGTGAAGAGAAGTAAATTGCCGTTTCTAGTGCAATGGCCGATGGCCTTAAGGATTACCAAGGCATATAGAACTGTCTCTAAACGGGCTACGCTGGTCTTAGCTTTGGCCATTGGTGGTTGAAGAGTCTACATTCGTCCGTACGACTGTGGTCAGGGAAAATATCTCGCGTGGTAAACGGATGTACCCAGCTATGGTAGAAGGCTTTCGGATGGATATAAAGGTGTCTATGAAGGTGTTCATCCTTCTCTCGCATTGGCCTCAGCTGCAGAGGTGACACAATCATTCGGTTATTGATAGGCTTACCATACGTCCAGGATTTGCCCGGACAGTCCTGGTTTTTCAGTGCTGTCCGGGGTTGCAAAATGTCCGGGGTTTGAGAATTTTGTGACTGGCGAGGATTTTTTTAAATTTTAGACCTACAGT
>WUQG02024992.1:0-11259 GCA_011317285.2 Androctonus mauritanicus | reverse complement strand
TACATTTTTAAGATAAAAAGTAGATCTTATGTACTACGTAAAAGTTGGACACCCTGATCTAGTGGATCTGAATTGAATTTCTGATCCACTGATTCTCAATGTTTCAGAAAGAATCCGGGTTCGGATTTTGAAATAAAATTTTGTTTTATAACTCAGTATATTAATAATTATAAAACAATTAAATTTACATCCATTTATAACGCCCATTGGCATCTCACTTACTACAATGCTTCAGAAAGAAGTAAAGAATTTAACAAATTGTTATGAATTTTTAAATGATCAAATTATATTTAACTACAAACATATTTAGTTATAAAATATAGGATATGGTTTAAACGTCGTCGTAAGAGAGGATTATTTCCATCTATTTGCTTTTTTTAAATTTTGATATTAAAATTATTAAAAAAAGTATATTGTATGGATTAATCACGAATATATTACTTGAGTTTCAAGCTAACAGCAAGTATCTTACCTAGATATAAACAAAACAGTTTTAAAAATCGTTTAATAAATTAAAATTGCTATGTTAAATATAGAATTATGATGTAATATATAAGAAAACAATATATAATTACGATTATATCATAAGCTTTTGCAATACAAAACAAAATATCAAAAATAGCTATATAGAAGTTAGAGTATGTTGTTAAAGATTTATGCGTTTTTGATATATTGTTGTGACTTTAAATCGAAAATTTCGCTCGCAGTAAATCCAGAGAAGTGGAAATTTTATATAAAAGCATCTTGGAGATCACAAGGAGGGCGGGGAAACGGAACGCCCCGGGCCTTTGATCAGGGAGGCCTCCGAAGAATCTTAAGTTTTAAGTAGACTATATGTACGTATATGCAAGAATATAAAAAAAGACCTTGTATTCTGGTCGGATGATTACTTACAAATGTACCGTGTTTATGTTTAAAAGTTTGTTAGAAGCGCTGATGCTATAATTTTATAAGATATGAGCAGTTTTCCACCCCTCTAGCCTTCAGCCCTCATGCGGCAACCCGGGTGATAGATACGGTTCTATGTGCAGAAAGTTGGTGGGTAAGCGTGTGTCAAAATACTGTTACAAATTAAACAAGTTTAATTAATTTTTCCTTAGATTTAAGGAAAACTTGCACAATTTGGCAACATGCATTTGAGGGTGCCAAAATAATCCCCCAGAGGCGAAGTCTCAACCCTCTAGGACTTAAAATAACCGAGTCACTCTTTTAGCTCCACAAAACAACCCTATAAAATGTCCATCGAAAATGCAGTAGCTAAAAACATTAATTTTGAAGGTATAAAAATATTTTCAGAAGTCAAAGTTGGCAAAAAACAGTTTTACCTTTTTTGATTGACAAAAAAGTTAAAAATATTTTAGTAAAACATCAAAACTGACCGATTAATAAGCTTTTTAAAATGCAGTATATATTTGTTTGTTAGATGTAAGATGTTTTTTCTTTAGTCTTAAAATTTTTTTGTTTTCCAAATCATTTTAACTATTTAATTTTGATTAAATAAAATGTTAATTATATATTTGTCTTGACAGTTTATATGGTGATCATCCAATTAGGGGATAACAGGGAGACTTCTGCCTCGGGCCTTGATAGCTGTAGGTCAGCCACTAAACTTATGTAGAAAATTCTCCTAAAAGTCTTAATATTTTTTAGTTTTCCGACTAAAAATTGTTTTCTTCATTCTATTTATAAACTTTCATTTTAATTATGAATACATTTACTACATACTATTATTAATATATCGCATATTTATGATAGCAAATTGTAAACTGCGGCATTATTATAACAAGAGAATAATGAAGTAATGATAGATTTTATTGTGGCAGAAATGTTTTATTAAAATCTGTTAGATTTTGGATGTTTAAGTCTGATAGCAATCATCGAATATTTTCATTTTAAACTATAAATATCTTAATTAATTTCTAATTATATTTGATAATATTTTGTTAGATGCATTAGTTCATTCGAATCATTTATAAAAATGAATTATGAAATGTTAAAATTATAGATTATGTCGTTTGTTATTACCACTGATGAAATCTGTTGAAGAATTATAATTCACAACAGGTCTAGTGCAGCATAATTGAGGGGGACCACAAGAAAAGACGAAAAATAGGAGACAACGTTACTCCTATCTTACATTTCGTGAGCATCATGCCAAAAGGTGGTACTTGCACTTTAAACCATTTTTCAGTTATCGATGGATTTATGCCTCTTGTCGTCTATATTTTGATATGCTAATAGGTTATACATCCTAATAATCTCTTAATGTATGTAATAAAGATGTATAAACTATTAGCATATCAAAATACAGATAACGAGAGGCACAAATCTATCGATAATTCAAAAATGGTTTAAAGTGAAAGTGTCACCTTTTGGCATGGCGCCAACGATTTACTATGTAGAAATTAATCTTCTGGATAGTAAATGTAAAATAGCAGTATTATATAATTAACACCGAAACTTCTAAAATATTATATACATATTAGAATATTATTAATGTACATAAAAAAAAGAAAACACATAACACCTGTTTATGTGCATTACATTATACATAAAGTATGATGTATTTAAGAGATACTGGGTGACAACGCGTGAACTATCAAGTTCTTTGGCGATAGCAAATTTCAAAACAACTTTTCGGTGTCCTAGTGGTTAGAATCCTTTCTAAAACGCGTAATTGCGCGGCACTAACTTTGGTAACTAGTAGCACTAACGATTAATTATAATTCTTTTAAATGTTTAAGAATAGATCCGCCCAACTTGACGAATATTAAGATGCAAGACAATTTCCATAGAAAACGTTAATTTTTCAAAAAATTGATTTTTTAATGCATTTTCTATTAATTTAATTTGAAACTAAATAACGGATGCATAAAATAAACAGTAAAGTGAATAAATAAATATTAAAACTATACTTAATTTAAAATTTTGATAAAATAAATTTAAAAAGCATACAAAAACTGAACTTTGTTTTAAATTACAAAAACTCAATACTTAATCCACTAAGCTGAAAATGCGTCTTTAACTTGTGAGCGATTGCTTCTTTTTCTAATTCGAATCCCAGATCGCAGATATCACAAAAAAATGGTCGTATTTTCAAATGAAATTGTTGATGGTTTTTTAATTCTCCCTTCATTAAACGTTTATCACAGATATTGCATACAAATTGTGATTTTCCTCGATGAGTTGACAAATGTCTCTCAAATTCTTTTTCGACCACGAATCTTTTATAACATAAGTGACAAGTGAAAAGATTTCTCAGGTGATTGATCAGCTGAATTTTTTGAGAAAATTCTGTTTGGCAAATTCTACATATAAACGGTTTTTCTTTCGCATGATATCTTTTGTGACATTTTAGACTTCTTTCATTTATAAATAATTTGCTACAAATATCACACGAGTACTGTTTTTCATTAAGGAGATTAATTATTTTTCTTAATTTGTACCTTTCCTTCTGATTAAATCGGTAGTTTAAATCTTTATTTCTCTTTAAATGAACTCGTTGATGTGTCGTGAGATAACGTTTCAGTGCAAATTTTTTGTTACATATATTGCATGAAAATTGTTTTATTCCCATATGTAATGTTTCATGATTCTTCAAACTGTTTTTATTCTTAAATTTTCTATTGCAAGTAATGCAGTAAAAATATCTTTTATCATAAGTTGAAAATAGAAATGGTTTTTCAGATGAATTAACAGATTGATTTCTTGCTGAATGAGGGTGATTATTAATCACACGAGTAAACTGTTTAGCAACGTTATGTTTCAATTTGTGATATCTCAAACTATTCTTATGTTTGAAGTACTTTTTGCAGGTACCACAATAAAGCAGTTTTTTTGTGCTACGAATTTTCAATTTTGCTTTTCTTTCTTTGTTGTTATATTTTGCCATTTTCAATCTTCATCCTTTAAAATTATAAAAATTATAATGAAAAAATTAAAAACTGTCTAATTTCATATTTTGAATATTAAAAATTGTTTAAAAATATTATTACTGATTACTATAAAATGAAGGAAAACTCTAGATTTACATAACAGATTATCATTTAATTGCGGTTTGAAATTTATTATTTACATTCTGAATAATTATAAAATGTAATTTAATAGTTATGAATCACAATAATATTTTCATATAAATTGTAAATACACTATTGTACTGTATTTTTATAAAAAAATAACTAATTTCAAACTTTTCAAATAACTGTTAATAACTAATTTTTCTTTGATAAATAAATTCATTATTTACCAAAGAAAAAATACGTATTATTTTATTTTATTGATAAAATTAAATATTTCTTTGCTAAAAGTTCATTTGAAAAATTGAAATCAATGGTTTTATCAGTATAAGTATGAAATTATTATTACAGATAATGTTTAAATGGTGGCAAAAATAATTCAATGTTAAAATAAATAATCCACACATATATTAAGATGAGTAAATCTCTTCTTAAAATTTATATTAAACTAATGTATAAGCCTGTCAATGGCAGGGATAGATGAGCTCTTCAAGCGATGCAAAAATTTATAGCAGAATGATACCTGTATTTTTCGCTTCAACAAATGACACTATTTTTTAATCTATTGATTATTAAGTGGACCCTTTGAGGCTCTGCCTATGACAGAGCCTTAAAAGGCCACTTAGTAATCTATTCTGAACAGTCTTACATCAAAGGATGGAAGACTGTTCAGAATAGCAATCGACAGCACAGGATCAGTCCAGCAAATATTTTTTTAGGAGTAGGACCCAGATTCGTGTCTATACATCTGGATGGAAACCATGTTATTTCTAGATAGTCAATTTAACCAACAATACAAGATATCAAACTAACTAAAAATATCCATTGAATTTTGCCATATTGAATCTAACATTTTGAATTCGAAAAACTATCATCAGATTCCTAATGTATAACTCGGAAATCCCTAATCGGCCGATAAGACAAAAAATTAGACTAAATAAAAATATCCATTGAATATCGCCATAATGATCTCCCATTTTGAATTCGAAAAAAATTATCAGATCCCTATTCCATAATCCCGAAAACCTAGCACATATTGATTTTCGACAAAAATAGAATTAGCAATAAACATCTGTTAAATTTGGATGGCCGCCACTTTTCTGACTTTCATTTATTGTATAAAATTTTTCAACCAATAAATGAAGGATATTTTTCTCAGAATGAAATACTAATGTTCAAGAAATAACGATTTTTAAGCCATAAAATAAATATTGGAAATTTAGATTTTTTTCTTTTTTACCCCTTTGAGATGGAATTTTGGACTGCCATATTTTTTCGAACCAGTTCAGTGGTCCGTCCATAACATCTCCAAATTTCAGCTTTCTACGTCGTATAAAATGCTTAAATTCTTCAGGATAGACAAGCATACATATTTTCACATAAATGATCCGTAAGCGTTTTATATCTCACGTTTCTTAATATATAATTTTAAAATATTAATTATTAATTGTTCATATTTAATACTAAAAAACCTCAAATTTTCGATTTTAATACCGACATTAAAAAGGAGAATTTGAGGCTCTATGGTATTAACATAATTATCGTAACAATCAACAATAAAAAGTTTTAAATATTTTAAATCGTCAATAGAAAATCCATGTAGTCTAGAAAGACCCATTCCAAAACACGTCAAATATTTTCCAAATATATTTTTAATCTATTCCGAGTCCTACACGTCCATTTTTTCAGGGAGGGTTGGGGCCCGGCCCGTTGTACCCATTCTTCAACCTTCCGGTTGACTCCATCACTGGTGTTGGCCAGCCCTGTGATGGGTTCTATGAGTGGCAGCCGCCAGAAAGAAGTATATCCAGTGATGAGTTTTAAGGGGCTCGCGCGAGCCTTTTATTAAATTTGTCTCTAATTTGCGGGCCCCTTGTTCTTTTTGTTTGCTTGTTTATTTATCCCAAGAAAAAATACGTCTTGCGTATCATAATCATAATATATAAAGACAATTCGGTATTTATTTCTAATAATCAAAATGTAAACATAGATGCAAAATATACTTTTAATGATAATTTTTTTTAACTTTCAAAATTTTTTCTACATTCGTAATTAACTACCCTACTTTATTATCAAACAAGCCAACTTATAAGAATAGACTTTTACAAAAAAGTCAAATTGTGTTGCCCTAATATTGAAAAACTGGAAATCCGTGGCATTAATAATCGAATTTTTAGTAATTTAATTAAAATTAAACACTATACTTTTTTATTTTGTCGAAATGGCAAATTATTATTATTATATAGGAATATAAAAGATAAAAAAAAAAGATCTTAAAAAGATAAAAAAAACTTGTCTAAAATTTTTAAATGTGATTCAAATAAACAAATCTTATTATAAGTGAAACTCTGAACAATTGTTAGCAAAACTAATAGCCTATCATAAATAAAAAAGAAGATAATTATTCTCTCATATACAAAGTAAAAACTTTCGAAAAACTTTCGAAATACTTTGTACAAAGTATTTCGAAAATATTAAAAAAACAAAAACTAACTTTTAATGAAAAGTTTGTTTTTGTTTATAATATTAATATTTTGTTAATTCCAATCTATCCTGATGATAAAAAGTTTATTTTTTATCATCAGGATAGATTGGAATTATATATGCTATCAATATAATGTATATAGTATATTAATTATTGAAACAGTACATTAATAAGCTATTAGTGTAATAAGCTATTATTCATTATACAATGTATAATGAATATATATATAATGTATATATAATAAAGTTAGCTTTCATTATACAGTACATAATGTATTTCAGTCTTCTTTTTCTGTAAAAAAATGAGTTTATTTTTATAAAAAAATTTTATACTGCAAGGCTTATATAATTTCTGGCTCTTATATTCCAACAAACATTTATTCATATTTTATAGATTAATCACTTATAATTTTACGAAAAATTATCACTCACAATGTATAAAAATACAATAATCCTAATAATTACCATTCAAATTCATAATTGTTCTCGTCTTCGACATCCAAAATAACTGATTTAATAGTATCAGTTTTGAACCTCAAACGGACATTTTCAACGATAATTCCTTGTGCGCATGCCCAATTCAAAGCTCTAGGACGACTTATATAAAAAGAAATATTTAATAATATATAAAACTTCTTTTTTCTAGCTCATTTTCTAAATTTTATAGATAAATAATCAATATTTAAAATGATTATAATAATAATTAAACATTACATGTTCTAATACCGTTATTTAAAAGAAAAATGTATGTGACTTACGGAACTAAACCGAAGATCGTCGACTAACTTAACTAAGCCTTCTTATCATTACCGACGTTATGATAATTAAGAAAAATTTTTTATTTTTATTTGTAACAATTATATCTTATCTGAGTTCAATCAATATAAATTAATAATTAATTTTTAAATTAAATTATTAATATAGTAAATTTATTACTGATTGTTTTCTTAATATTATTCATAATTAAATACAGTACTATACAGTAATGATGGACGAAGTGATTCTTTTCAAAGAATCAGTTAATTTGATTCAGTTCGCATTGAATGGATCAATTATATGATTCGATCTTTCGATTCATTTAGATTCGGTGAATCGTGCTGACTTGATGATTCGTACTGACTCAAATCATTCGAGATATCGAATGATTTGAATCAGTACGAAGTGATGACTCAAAAGTTCGTTGCCCGCCGCCAGAAAGAAGTATATCCAGTAGTGAGCTGTAGCGGACTATATATATTTTGATTTTAATCGATATTCGATTAGAATCAAAATATTTACAACTCTGTAAAAATAATTTAATGATTAGTGACATTTCTTTTTAAAATGAGTCTATCAGTAAAACGATTCAAAGGATTTAGTAACTCAAATTGAAATTTCATATATTATTTCTTGTGATTATAATATTACAGTAATATTCTTTTGTATTCATGAAAAGAGATCCTTTATTGTTTGCATCAGCTGGATGGCCGCGTGGCAAAGCAATGATTTACCACCATGGAAGATTCTGGTTAAAATGCGGTTTTTCATGGAGGTTTCGGGCCCGGCCGTTGAACCCATTCTTCAACCTTTCGGTTGACTCCTCCATCATTGGTGTTGGCCAGTCCTGTGATGGATTCTATGAATGGCCGCAGCCAGAAAGAAGTATATCCAGTAGTGAGCTTTAGGGAGTTCGCGCGAGTCCTTTGTTAAATTTGTCTCTAATTTGTGAGCTCCTTGTTCTTTTTGTTTGCTTGTTTATTTATCCCAAGAAAAAACACATCTTGAGTGTCATAATCATATGCATTGATACTTTGACTTACCTTAATCTTTCTCTTCCTTGTATTTAGGTATGTGAACGTACATCTCGAATAGTGGCACCTCCTAGAAGATCAACTGGCGTGAAAGAAGAATAAAATAATGTGTGGCAGCTTCTGACATAAATTGTGCCGCATAATTAAATTTACTCATTATTTTATATAATTTCTGTGATATTTTGCTTTTTTTTTATTTTAAAATATTTTCTTACGCATGTACTATTATTTGTATTTCCTGTTTTTGTAAAAAGTAAAGCATTTAATTAGAATTTGATATTTTATTTTTATAAGATAAAATTCGAACCCTTTGTTAAGATTTTCATAGCTCACCACTGAGTACATCTCTTGTGGAGATATGGCGGCTTAACACTATCAATTTCTATTATTGGCAGGATTGGCCATGTGAAAACGCTTTGGCTTGCAAATCCGTGGAAAATTTATTTAAGCTATTAGAACCGGCCCGTCAATATGCGTTCTGGCTGATCTCTCTAGAATGCATATCGACGGGCTGGTGCTGATAGTAGATACGGTTCTATGTGCAGAAAGTGGGTGAGTAAGGGAGTGTCAAAATACTGTTACAAAGTGATCTGCATTGAAAATGTTAAAGTTTATTGTGGAAATAAACTTCCAAGAATCAGTCCCTAACTTATATTTGGCACTAAAGACTATTTTTTTTTTTTGACAGTGTATGTTTCAGTTTCTTCTGGCCAGAGAACGTTTTCAAAGTTGAAGTTGGTTAAAAGCCATCTTCCATCAACAATGAGCCAAGTAAGACTTAACGGTTTGGCCATCCTTTCCATTAAAAATGCAGTAGCTTAAAACATTAAGCTATATGATGAAGCTATAAAAAAGCTTTGATGAAGCTAAAAAAAATTTTCAGAAGTCAAAGTTGGCAAAAAACAGTTCTAGCTTTTTTAATTGTTAGAAAAGTTAAAAACATTTTAGTAAAACATCAAAACTGGCAGATTAATAAGCGTTTTAAAGTATATGTTTGTTTTCTAGATGTAAGTTGTTTTTTCTTTAGTCTTTAATTTTTTTTTGTTTTCCAAATCATTTTAACTATTTAATTTTGATTTAAATAAATGTTAATTATGTATTTGTGTTGACATTTTCTAATTAGGAGGGATCCAGGGAGACTTCCGCCCCGGGCTTCTATAGCTGTGGGTCCACTACTGCATTCGTTATTGATGAAATGAATCAATTTATTATGGCATAAGAATGGTGAATTTTAACTGGCATATATTCAATAATCTTGATACTATACTGTATCAAAAATATCGAGAATCTTATAAAACTTTATCTACAAAGATAAAAAAGTTTTTAATCATTTTACAGATAAAAATGATAAAATGAAATCATTAAATAGATGTCAACATAGTTTGGTTGAGTAAATCATATTATATAACGGTGAATTTCATCAATATTATTAAAGCAACCACACTTATTCTTTTCATATCTGAAATCGCGAAAATTTTGTAGTAAATTATTTCGATCCCATTCATTTTTCATAAAATTTAATTTTTAATTATCATAATAAAAATATTGAACATTTTTCAAAAAGTAACAATAAATATTGCATAAATTCAAGGCTGTGGTTCCGAGTTAAAAATAAGTTTTTGGAGCGGGGAGCTCCAAAAACTTATTTTTTCACTTCCTGACAGTAAAATAACTAGAGAAATAACTTCTTTGAGTTGTCCCTGTGCGGCAAAATCCGTCATTTCCACAAAAATTCGATTATATTTTAATAAATTGTTAATCCTTTTCTTATTTATACGAGGGCATTTCATTTTCCCTGCTCTACTCTGCGCATGCGCATTTCCGTTCGCCTCGCTACCGTCTGCGTTTCGCTTCGCGTGTTCCGCGCCACTGCCGGAGATCACATGCTGTCGCGTCGCATCCCGTATCAATACAATTTCCGCTAGGAATAATTGCGTTTGGATTGTATTATTTTGAGATTTTAAAATTATTTCAGTTATTAGTACCACAAATTTTCAATGTATCGAAGTAAATAATATGCAATAATTCGTAATTCATTTTTCAAACGATTATTAATATGCTGTTGTATTATTCCATAAAGATTTATAGAGACGTTATTTCAGAATGTAAGCATATTTTTATAACGCGACAGCATGCGATCTCTGGTAGTGGCGCGGAACACGCGAAGCGAAACGCAGACGGTAGCGAGGCGAACGGAAATGCGCACGCGCAGAGTAGAGCAGGGAAAATGAAATGTCCTCGTATAAATAAGAAAACGGATTGACAATTTATTAAAATACAATCGAATTTTTGCAGAAATGATGGATTTTGCCGCACAGGGACAACTCAGAGAAGTTATTTCTCTAGTTATTTTACTGTTAGGAAGTGAAAGAATAAGTTTTTGGAGCGGAGGGTATTCGGAACCACAGCGAAATCCAATAATAGTTAGTAGAAAAACAAGAGAAAATAGCCTATTTAAATAAAATTTATTGATTTTTAATATCATCGATAAGATTATTTTAACATCTAATTAAATTTATCTTCATTCGAAACAATGAAAAAATAAATAGTACTGTTATAATTTTATTAAGTAATAATTTCTTGATTATCATCCCTGATTATTCACTCAAATACAATTAAAAAAAAAAATGCAGCATTCACTATTGAGAAATTTATATTGAAAATCAGAGAAGAATTTAGTTTTTCAGAGAATAAAGTGCAAATGATTAAATACTGTATGTCAATAAGATAAGTGAAACACAGGTGTGGCTTGTATCACTTTCATTTTATATCAGTAAAGTAGAAAATTAAAATTACTGCTCATTATTACTTATAAAATATCCATAAATAATATTGATATTTATGAAAGCATTGAATATACTACTTTATGTCAGAAATAATAAGTTTCGTAACATATATAGTTAGGGTTACCATATTTTTTCTGATAGAAACCGGGACATTACGTCACACGTCACGTGACCATCGATTCT